>JAQBSW010007964.1:0-37099 GCA_029291075.1 Eudiplozoon nipponicum
TTAGATGAGCTATGTCGATGTGGACAATGGCTAGGCAAGAAGTAGTTTCGAAATGTTGCAACTTAGAACGTGTGCGCCGTGTGATCTTGTTTTTTTGTCAAATGGCACACTCGGAGACCCATCGTTTAGCGTTCTGCCTGAGCCTGTGACTCCATAAACGATCTGTGAGAAATCGGATATTCGCTTTGCTTAATGGGTGAGAAATTGAGTGAATTGAGTCGATAACTTTTCTCTGAGGGCTGGTCGGCAGAACTGGCTTTTTGGGCTGCGTACCCATGAAGTAAACAATTGGTAAGCCTTCCGGGAGACGGCATAAGAACCTGATAGGATGACGGGCTACTGATCTTTGAATGTGAATGTCACCGCGCTGTTCCGTTCACAGGAGGGATGGTGTTAGTGCATGTTCACTGAGTGTCACGGAGTTGACAGTGAAGGGCGACAGCGAAGGTGGTTGTAGCGAGACTTCTGGCCTGAAAGGGCATCTGATATGAAGTTTTGTTCGCCCTTAACATGAAAGATGTCAAATTGCCATTCGCTTAGACGTGAAAGCTGTCTTTCCACTCTGGCAGTGTACTTGACGATAGTTGAAGTCGCGTTTCGAAGTGCGCTAACTAATGGTGCATGATCTGTGAAAACAACAAATCTGCTACTGCCAATGATGCTGATAAAATGGGCACTGTGTCGTGGATGGCGAGAAGTTCTCGACCGATAGTGTCGTACCTCGTTTCTACTGGTCAGAGAGTACGCGAGTAGAAACTGATAGGCTTCCGAACTCCGTCGATCTCTTGTTCCAAAGTGGCTCCAATAGCGAATTCAGAAGCATCTGTCGTGAGTAGAAATGGTCGTTGAAAATTTGGATGTGTTAGCATTGTGGCATTTGCTAACGAGTTGATGGCTAATCGAAGTAGTTCCTCGTCTTCGGATGACCAAGCAATGATTGAATTCTTGCTAAGACCTTTTCGATTCCGCAGGTGCCTGCACAAAGGATAAAGTTGTCTGGAAAGTCCCGGAAGGAACTTGCGATAATAGTTTAGTACTCCCAGAATTTTTTGCAACTCGCTAACAATCTTCGGTGACTTGATATTCTTAATTGAATTCGCCTTTGACGGCAGAGGTTGAATACCTTGTGGCCTGATACGATGCCCTAAGAAGTCCACGGATGTAGTTGCAATCTGCGTCTTTTCACAATTGATCTTGAGTCCGTGGTTGGATAAGCATGAGAGGACATTTCGTAGATGCTTGGCATGAGATTCTAAGTCTGGACTGAATACCATTATGTCATCGAGATATGACATACAATAAGCGGCGTCGTCGCCAAGTATGTTGTCCATGAATTTTTGAAATGTCTGTGTAGCACACTTAAGTCCAAAAGACATGTAAAGATATTCGAAAAGGCCAAATGGAGTGATGACCACAGTCTTTTCAATATCTTCTGGCGCTACCGGGATGTGGTGGTAGGCTTGTCTGAGGTCAATCACTGAGAAGAAATTGCTGCCGTTGAGTTTTTCAAGTAAGGTTTTAATATTGGGAATAGGATATGCATCAGATTTTGTCACTGAATTTAACTTGCGGTAATCTCCGCAGGCTCTGTACGATCCGTTTGATATGGAGATTGAGTGCAATGGTCGCTTCTTGTGTGCAATAGGTTGTCCTTCTGTGACGATATTGTGCATCGTGTTGAAGACTCGTAGCTCTCACTTGCTGAGATAGAAAAGCGACTTGTGTTCTCAAAATACTGCTATCTCTGTTGAATGATGCACTGGGGTTGGCTGAATGACATGTAACTCCAAACGCTCGGAGACAAGTGTCCAAAAACTTTGCTTAAGTCCAGTGGATTGGCAAGATCATCAATGAGACGAAATTACAAAAGAAAACCAAGGCCTATTATATTGTATGAGACCTTAGCAATGATGAAGTTGTGAGTAAATTCACGCCGTTAACCTATATTGTGTGTGCGATACTGACAGCCATAAGTAGGTATGGGCTCGCCTGTAACTGTTGCGAGTAGATCGCTTAGCGACATCTCGGCCATTGAATCACACTTGAGAAATGTGATTGCTGCACTTGTGTCTACGATGAATTCTTCGCCAGTTCTGATATCAAGAAATTGCAGAAGTTCGTTGGGCTGTTTGGCCGGGTCATGCAAACAAAAAGGCTGGTGATTGCGACCGGTATTGTCCGTTTGGCTATCGATGTGACAAATTCAGCGAGGACGTAAAGAGTCTATAGGAATGTCGGATTGTAAGTGATTTCTTCCTTGTGGCGCCATTGATGTGCAGAAAATACGGTCTTCTACTTTCTGCGCCATACGTTTCCTGATCCTGATGCACCACTACGCCAGTGTTCTGTTGTCTTTCCCGTCAAATTGACATTCAATCGGGAATTTTTCGCAACGACAGACTTGACATGAATAAAAAACTTCTGGTGATTATAGTTCCAGTTCTTTGGGGCATATCTGTTAAAGTATTGTGGGGATCTCGATCGCCGCCTACCGTTATATTGTGTTTTGGGCATGAAATTTGGTCAAGCATTCACCTGATTTAGATCGGATTTCGCTATGGCCAATCCTTCTAGAACTTTAGCCATGTTCGCTACTGTCCTCTCTAAAGAGGAGAGCCTATCATCCTGCGGGGGCAGACAGAAGGATGAAGAATTCAACTTAGGTTCCAAAACCCTAAATTCTAACTTACATCTCTCAGATGAATCATCTACAGAGAGAGTGTTGGAGAGCCGTCTGGCGAATAATTTAAGTGATTGTATAAGATTGTTAATAAAAACAGCCTTAACCTCATGGTCAGAAATATTGGTTTTATAACAACGTTTCCGTAATTCCCTTAAAATCTCGATGGGGCCAAGGTTTGGCATGTCTAACTGTGCGTATTTATTTATTATCTGTTCGGTTTCTGTGGGACCCAGCAAGGATTCTACTTCATTTTGTAGGCCCAAAATGGGATTAGGTAGCTTCCTAATGGCCTCAAGCTTCGGATAAATCCGTCGCTGCAATTCAGAAGGTAGTTTAGCAAAAACCTTTGACAGTTTTTGATGACTGTCATAATCTGGAAACGGGGAGAAAGCGGAGTCTACGCGCATAAAGAATATTTCGCTATCCCAAACAAGAACATCAATATCTAAATTTGGACCTTACATTCTAATAATCTTACGGGATCTTAAAAGTATAAATTTATAGTAAATATGAAAATGTATAAAAATACTTTAAACGAAACGCTTACCCACAAACGCTTACCCACAGTTAAAACAGAATCTTCCGCAGCTGAATCTACTGTGATGAGCGCTGAACACAGATGAAATTAGTTCCTTCACAAATCACAATTACAGTCAATGTTCTTTCACAGGTCACCAAGCTACACAGTTTTGTACGTAGGAAAAAAAATTATTGAATAGAGCACCTTCCTTTAAAAAAATATACCCAACAAAATTGCCCAGAAGACCTCGACTTTAAAGAGATTAACAACCAGAGTAAAACGTATACGCAAATATCAATTTACTGTATTCCCAAAAAATGAAAAAGAAACACAGTCGATTGTATTTATACCAAAAGTTTGCTAATGACTAAAAAACAGTACAGTACTCAGTATCCTGGCGCGGTCGCTAATTTTTTAAACGCCACACCTTCAAGGAAATGCCGTACGACGTTACAAAGTCAGTTAGGTGTCAAGGGTGGCTAAGTTAGTACATTTGGGGGGGCCTTATTAGTGCGGTATTGCGTTCTCCGAAAAATGCCGAGAGAGTCACTTAGTGTAGCATTGTCTAGAAGTACTCCTAGACACTTGAGACCAGCTCTGGTTGACTTGGGTTTTTGTTCCTTCTGTTGTGGCGTTGACATCCGTGGCGAGTGAGTAGCTGAGTAATCTCGTTGAAGCTCTGCAGTAACTGGCTCACTGAAAGGATCAACTGTAGATGTGCTCCGTCTCACTAGTTGTACAACAACAAGATTGGCGTGACTGAAATTGCCAATGTGTGTGAAAAAAGCCCAAAAATCAGCGTAGGTTACAATAGCAGACAGCACGCATACGTAAGGCACAGCAGAATGCAAACGCGACAACTGACTTGCATGGTAAATTCACCGTGCTTAAATAGCCTTCATTTGACTAATCGCTCACCATTGGCTAACGGCAAATTTCGCTTTTTCTCATTGGTGCAGCGTAATTTGAATTGAATTTAATTTGCGCAATATGTCGGCGAATTGTTTTGTGTCGTTACAGTTATGTTTACTAATATAACACACCCGCACGCAATACGCCGGTAACATGCAGTTGATTTCTGTTACAACGATCAAAGCCAGGATTTATATAATGTATGTGTAACAACAACTCTGCTAAGGCATTCTGGACTTATATCTTCTTTTCTATTTCAATCATCTTCATAAATTTATTACTGATTCAGCCAAGACATTCTTGATTTATATATTTTGCACCAATTCTCACTCATGTGAAAATGTCATTTCTACCGAGAAATTCTGGATTTATTTTTTGTGTTTATTGTGATTACTTTTATACGAGACAATTAATTCTGTTGAGAGTATATTATTTTGTTGCCGTCTAGAGCACGGTCTATTTGGATAAACAGTGAATTTTAATTTACTTTGCAACATTGTATTCAATAAATGTATGATGATTCGACTTAGCCTTCTCACATCACTCTTCGGAAAAAGGTCGGGGACTAATCACAGGCACGGATCTCAACAACAGCTATCAGGCATATGTAGGAATGTTATAGACTCACTAAATAGACAGCTACCCCGAAAAATCTTTTACAATAACCACAAAACCTCCTACATATCCAGCGTTTAAACATATATCCACATGGATAGAATAATAGCAATTCTTGACCATTTTTAGTAAAAATGTTTTGACATGAACCGCTGTCTGCTGAAAGTATATTCCAAATGATCTTGTATTTACCGTTTAATTATTTTAAAAATGAAAGGATAGTTGAGATGAACATTTATTATCTTTTGGCAATGACTTGTTTTCTATAGCTAGAAAATAGTTTTGTATTGTAACATCACTTAATATTTTATATAAAATATCACAGAGTCAATTCAAAAAGTTTAAAGTCAATTGAAACATTTTATCACTCGATATTCCCAGATGGCCCTTTAGTTTATCAGAATTATTTTTAGCATTAAATTTATTGAAGTGTCGTTATTTGAAAGATCAAAATGTTAAATCATGTGGCTTTCATTCTATTTATTAAAAATTAAATTGCCCTACTGTAACACGCGGCTCCGCGTTACAACCCAACGATGTTCAATTGTAACAAATATAGTTCTCTTTAAGGTCACATAGGCTAATTCTGATTTTACACAGTATTTCTCCTAATTGTGATTTTAGGAACAATCTCTGTTATTTTCAAGCAGTTTTAATTGAGATTTCTTGAACTGGAAATAGATAGTTATAAATAGGGTTTTGTTTAATAAATAGACATACACGCTCGCAATACGCCGGTAACATGCAGTGGATTTATGTGACTTAACGCTCAAAGCCAGGATTTATATATTTTGTGTGATCTAACCTTCCTTACATAACCACTAACAGATCAATTAAGACTTTATGGATTTATATTTTGTGTATTTCTCAATCATTTATTCGAAACCCTACAGTTCAGTGGATTTATGTGATTTAACACTCAAAACCTAGCGTACAGTAGATTATTGTGACAACGCAAAACTTGGATTTATATTTTGTGCTTATTGTGACTATTTTTATACAATTATTATCTTTTCTTTGCAACATTGAGTTCAATAAAACAGTTACTTTTCAACTGAGCTTCCTCACATCACACTCCGTGAAATGGCCAGGGATTAATCATGAACGCAGATCGTAATAACAGCTTCCAGGTATTAGGTAGGAGAACATAACCTCACCAAATAGACAACTAACCCGCAGAGCCTCTCACATTAACTACAAAACCTCCTACACTACAATTCCTTCATGTCAAAGTACAATATACTAACGTTTTATCTGATGTTGGTATCAGATTTACTTTCTCTTTATATTTAGTGTATCCATTCAAAAGTGTGTATCTAAACTTAGAATTGCATTAAATTCATTATCAATCAACTCCAATCTGAATTTATAATACCTCTAACTAACCCAAACTTTCCAAGATTATTCCGTTAAATGCTTAATTTTCATGGCATTCTATCCATTTTTTTGTATAGCATCAGTAAAAAGACTTATAAAACGTTTGTGTATTAAAGTAAACAGAGAGCGATAAAATCATTAGAGTTCAAATTTTAAAAACAATCATTGTCATACTCAATACTTAACCCTCCTAAAAGCTACCAATTAATTCTGAAACACAATATGAGCTTTTAAATCTGTGATATTATGAAACTTGGGACAATTTTTTTCCGTTTAAGATTAAGTTATTTCTTTAAAAGTGTTATCAACTTCGTAGCCGTACAAATAAACCAATTCCGTTTCTGCATAAATATGATCTAAGTATTCTTAACCTCTAGTTATATTAAATCATGACTATTTCACAATAACGAAGATTGTTAAATTCTCCTGCGATAATATTATATCCGTGCTCATGCAAAACCATTTAGAATGCATTTGAAAAAGGAATATCATCTTTTAAGTTTGCATACGTTGGTCTTCAAACTGCGATTAGGATCACAATATCAATTTGTATAGATTAACATCAATCAGAGCGTTAGTATTTGTTTTGTGTAGCAGTTTGGCATGAAATTTTGTTTTCCAAGAAATGAGGACACCACCGCCTTATAAGGAATTCATGGTCCCCAAAATCCATCTTACGCTATGTTTCCGTCAAATGTATTAAATAAATATTATTGGTCTCACACAAAAACATGTACACAGCTCAAATTGACTAAGTTTTTTATGGGAATCTACTGAACATCTATTACGTATTCTGTTGCAAAAGATGCTATCCAAAGCCGTAGAAGAGCGATTATATTTTAATACAGAAAATTTTCAAATAGATCGGCAAAGGGGGTTCAAGTACCACTTAGTCTCATCAGAGGGATATGTGCCAATAGATTCAAATTTTAAGCCTATCAGGGTTTATCCGATGTCCACTACTAGAAAATAATTCAGCCGGTTTATTGAGACGTTGAAATTCAATAGTACATATCTCGTGGTGATGACGGTTACTCAAAAACACTTTCCAAGTTTACAAGTGCCAAGATGCCGTATTGATGGACGGAGGAGGCTCAAGAAGCGTTTGCCCTAAATAAACGGAAATTAATAGACACAATTATTTTAACATTTCAGGTAAGTAGAATTTCAATGTTTGCAGACGCGTCAGACATTGACATGGGGGCAGTGCTACAAGTAGGCGGACGTCCGGCACAACTAAAGATTATGTATCCCGTCATCGGTGGGCATATAGACGTATTTAGAGACCATAAAGCACAAGTGCATTGACGGTCACTGGGTATTTTAAAAAAACGAGTAGACTGAGTTATAAAAGAGCATGAATAATACGATTAAACTATTTAACATCGAGCTGAGATCGAGAATCTGGCAGTCGATGCGTTCAGCAAAATTTCAGCTGTGCGAGTTTCGACACTTATCAAGGTCTCCGAAGAACGGGGAAATGATGTCACGTGTCAGGTAATAGTCATTCGGTTAAAAACGGCCCAGTGGTGTCCACACCATACAAATCATTGAGCCTGAAAACGGTCTATTGGTGCGAAATGAAGGAAAAGCAGTGGAATTGTGAGTCCCGGAGTCCTGGCATGAAACGCTAGACACTTTGGAGACGGACGCCTAATCGAGATATTTAAGTCGCGGTTGTATTTGCATGGCATGTAAAAGGAAAATCGAAGCTATTGTCAACACCGTTTGAAACCACATAAAAGATAAAAGATGGAATTCGCAAAAACAACACAACCAATATCGGTAAAATCACTAATACACCCTCTTCTGTGTCGTTTACCGCTATTAATGCATTTCTACAAGTAATGCGATTGACTTTGCCTGATCCCTTATCAAAAGGGAGTCAGACAATCTCGTCTGAACTCGTTTTTATGTATACATGTGACGCCAACATTAAATCTGAATATAAATAGTATAATGTCCTTGAACTTCTACTATTTATTGGAGCTAAGCGACACATTATGTCCTCAGTTCTCCTACAAAACAATCTACAGAGCTAGAAGCCTAATCGAAACAACTTGGAGCGTCTATCAGAAGACCTCTTTGTAACCTCAATGGCTATCTATAAACAGGCTCTGCTATGGATGTTCGTAACTGTTCTCTATACCTGCTTTGCACTGCAAACAAAACTATAGACAAATAATATATCCAACTAGACACTCCAGTGAATCGCAATGCGGCATTTAATTCCCTGTGGGGCCTCCCAATCGTCCAATTTGCTCTGGGATTGTATAAAGTTGTGTGTTTCACTTCAATCCCCATGGCATTCAATGACCTGAGAAGGAGTTAAGACATAAACTGACTATCTTGACCACTACTTACCCTTCATGGTATACCACATTATGGCAACCAATTATTCAAGAACATAAGTAAGACTTCCTCCGTTGTCATATTCTTTAGGATTATTATTTAAAACTGACGAATTAATCGATCAACTACTGCGAGCAGATACCTCTGACCAGAGATTTCTGGCATTTCTACAATTTCGATTTTTATACGCATAAAACGACCCGCTGGTATGTCAAATGCTTCAAATTTGGTCTTAATGTATCGCCAAAATTTACAAGTTTGACACCGGGCAAATGACCGTACTCAAGCCTTTATGTCTTTCGACACCTCCGGCCATATATATCTGTCATCGACTAACCTGAAAGTTGCATTAATGGAATAATATCCAAATTACTTTTAATCTTAATTCCAACGGTGCATACGATCTAGTTTGGTCCTTGAAAATCTCATGAAGTAACGACTTAGTACCAAAGTTCTTGTGTACGTATACTGACTTCTTAACCAAAACAACTACTAAAGAATAAAATATCTGCGCTTCTACCAATTTGTGGGTAAACTCGTTCGAAAATTCCTTAGAGCTAACGAGTGGCTCCGACCGGATCAAATACATGCCGGATAAGTGTGGTCTGCTGAGATTGTCCGCCACCACATGGTCTTTTTCTGAAATATGAGATATGGTGAAGTGAAATAATGCTTGTCGGGTTATTTGTGAGGTCATCCGGGTAGAATAATTAAGACTGGTGTTTTTACAAAGGATACTTATCAACGGCTTATGATTATTTAATACCCTGAACTAATGCCTGTTCATGTATTGCTCGAAAAAATCACTTCTGCAGGAAACGCAAATAACTAATTACCAAACTTATCTTAGCGCTTTTCACAATCTTGGAGTTTTATACTAAAAAAATCCTATTTCTAATGTATCACTAAAAGTATAATTAAATCGGAAGCACAAGTGACCAGTTCAGACGGGTTAGACCAGTTCATTGGAACTTATTTGGTCATTTTTCTTATCAGTTATTTTACCTTCTGGAACTTCTCCTTGTCATCTTGGTTAAAATTAATAGGCCAGAACTTCGTAATCGTACTTCTTTCAAGAACCAAATTTTGAGTTAACGATCCCAAAATTCGAGCTAAACCTGGAATAAAACGATGATAATAACTTCTCATTTCTAAAAATCTACGCAGTTGGCGTATAGTTTGTGGTTCTGGTACGCCTTCGATCGCCTGGATCTTATTCTCCAGGGGTTTAACTACATCCCTGGTATAGGAGAGTCCAAGAAATTGTATGGTTGAGCAACTAATCTGGCTATTTTCTGGCTTGACATCCAATCCGTAGTTATTCAGCTTTGATAACACAGTGACCAAGATATTGCGGTTTTCCTTCCGAGACTGATTATAAATGATTATTTTATCTACATACACCCGAGTAAATGGACAGTCCTGAAGTACATTCTTTGCCAGATGCCCAAATATTTGATTTGTATGCTTCAATCCAAATGGCACGCATAAGAACTCAGGTGACCCATCTCCAAGAAACCACACAGTGGTGTGCGATGTAATATCTGCCTCCAAAAGCACTTGATATTACACTTTTTTGCAGATCTAATGTAATGTATATCTCATACCCCATTATATCCCTGTGCAAAACTTCGATTCGGCAGAGGATACGACTCGCCATTCGATATCGAGTTCAACAATCAAAAATTTCTACAAAACCTCCATTGTCCCAGTTCAGGCTTTGGAAATATCACTATTGGTGACACAAATTTCTTCCTTCTTTAATCGCAGATATTCTTTGATTGTAGTCTGTTGCTTAAGATTTGCCAACGGTTAGCCTTTGGCGAACAGATTAATGATGCCACGAACTTGATTTGATAATCTTATCCTTACTCAGCCCATTCCGTTTAACATTGATCGGAAGAAACGCGGCCAGGTGTTTCATGTAAACTTCTGCTATGTCATTGGCGACGACGATCTGGATAGGCAAACTGACCTAAACACTGAGGTCCCAGCCATAGTATATGTCGCTATTCCCGTGTCTTGTCTAATAGTCCGCGTCTTTGGATTTAACGCCAGATTGAAATGGATGAAAAAATCAATCTCAATGATTTTGACTATATTATTATTATTAATATTATTATTATTATTAATAATAATAATTATAATAATAATAATATTGGTATTAGATTAGTAGTAGTAGTAGTAGTAGTAGTAGTAGTAGTAGTAGTAGTAGTAGTAGTAGTAGTAGTACTAGTAGTAGTATTAAATTCCTCATAAACGATGATTTCTGCCCAATGTTTCCGATTATTACTTGACGCCCTTAATCTTTATTGGCGGTCCTTATTTTATTTTCAAATTCGGGTATCCAATGTGACTAGAATGGTAGCCAAATTAAGAACAAAATAATTACTAAGCAACTTCACTTAGGCTTATTTTCCTGTCCTTGGGTTAGATGTTCTGTATCCTCACACACATTATATTAAACTAAGATTTATTACAACCTATTTAGGAAACAAAGTTTGTATACTCACCATCTCTCAATTTGACAAAAATAACTTGTATGAAAGTGAAGACCTTGAAAGCAGAAAACAAAGAATTAATCCGTAACGAATTTGAGATCCTTCCCGTTATATAAATAAAGCTTAATAACTTGTGGTCAATACAATAACTTAATATCAAAATTCCGTGTATATAAATAAATATACAGGAAATCAGATATTTTTGTAGCGGAACAAAAGTATGCCAAGAAAATCTCATAAAGACGGAAAATTATAATCAGCCATAATATTCGAATATTTAAACAAATAAATTCGCAAACAAATTGCAACATTTTTTATGAACATAACTTTGTTTATGAAATCAAAAGTAACATCAAATTTCCAAAAGTTGAAATGATAATTTATTTTGTTTGTACTTTTGCTGATTTTTTAAAAAGCTTGCATTCTTTTACAGATTTTACATTTTTTTGAATATACGATTTTCAACAGATAATCTGGAGCAACTTTTTGATGTACAGTAAAAATATTATTCGTTTTCATTTTCCGTGGTGATGCTTTGAAGTGAGGGTATAATGAAAAGCTATATTACCCAGGAATGAACGTCAGGCCCTTGCGAAAGCTACTCTAGCACTTGGTGAAGATTTAGATTTCTTCGATATACTGGATGATTTTATGGCATCTGACCCTCCATGTATCACAAGTTCGGATTATGAGTTACTTGTTAATACTGCAACTAGCCAAGTTAGAAGAGCAGCTGTTCCTTGCCTTTTAACACAGTTACAAAGGCGCCCACCAAACCACGGTGTATTTTTATCTTTCTGTTCTTCGCTGAAGGAACATTATCCTCATATACGTAACGTTCTCATGTTAGCGTTATATAATGAGAGTGATATAGACACAGTTAGTGATTCTTTGTTTCATAGCAATAATCCAATAAATAAAACCACTGATATCAACCTTTCAGGTTCGCATAATTTCACAAATTCAAGGAAAACATCTTTATTAACACCAGAAAATATTACTTTTGTAAAATATGATGTATCATTGATTTCAGTACATCCACTAGTACAGATGTATTGAATGATTTTTGCACAAGAAATAGGATTTTTGCCGCTTAACACACAGGAAATTGAGATACGTAGTGCCAATCCTGATATTTGTTTTCGAATTTCAGTTTTACACTTTATCATGAATCGGCTCAAGTGCTTCACTCCTTTTCGTCAATCACCATTAAAATCCCCCATGAAAATTCCAAAATCAACCAATATTTTTTTCGTGAATTGATTACCAGTAGTGCGGTGGCGGCTCTATACTCCCTTGGATGGTATGAGTTGACTAGTTGTATGCACAACGCAGTATCTTCCGAAGAATCAAGCTACGACCTCTCTTGACTTCATTTATTTCTCACTTTTGGATTCAGACTGTGTGTATTTAATGCACTATCGAAGTGAAATACATGTCGTGGAGGCGATGAACTGTTTACTGAAAATAGGGTCATTCGCTCAGATATAACGTCTTTGGGAAGAAACATTTTCCATTCTATGCTTGATGAAGCTGATAGACTGGTGTTGGAGCGAACTCAGTGTTCGTTAGGCGCCTTTATTCGATGCTGCATCGAACTGGAATCCTCCTGAATCATTATCAATAGACAGCGGAAACACGATGCCAACTTTGTCTGCTATTCCGATTTGCTTTTTATTGAACAAATTGGGTGTTTGCCCGGGATGTATCTTCAGTATTTTTCGTATGTCTTAACCTCGAACAACGGACCAATGCTGTGATGCATCAAAAACAAATATCTTAAAGGAGGCCTGCAATGTTTCTGCACGATATTCGTCTATATCTCTCTATAATCAGAGAGAAAGTTTAAAGAAGGATTTACAACAGGCAAAGGCGACTCTGTAGCTCAGCTTATTTGGCTTCCTTCCAACATTTTACATGGCCCCGCTAGAAAGTCACACTGCTTTGATCTCGTGATAATTTCAAGTTTCGATTCAAAGAACTTCAGCATCTCTCGTCAGCAGGATTGCGTCCGTGATTTGTCTTCAGTTCCTCTTATAAGTAAAATCTTGAGAAATCAATGAAATTTCGGTTTCGAACCTGTCCACAGATATATCATCAGAAGATTTTTTAATTTTACCATAAATGGTTCATATTTTGCAGCTGGAGGTAACGTGCAAACTTGGAATTTCTATGGTTATTCATGGTTGGCAGTCTAACCGATTACTTCAACCCAGTGGAAGCGGGAATGGTGACAGTCTCACGTTACTTGAAGATACAACACAAAGTATTCCTTCTTCGTCAGGTCTTCTCAACGAATCAGTTAACTGCGCCATTCCTATTATTGTAAAGGAATGGATTTCATGCTACATTCATGAAGATGTAATGCCCCGCCTTAAACCGTTACCATTAACTAGCCTAATGACTGCTGATGATCATATCACAAATCGATTAATCATAAAAACATCTAGCCAAAATCAAAAATATTAATCCATTTTTGAACTTACAAATGGGTAATTATTGGGTTTTTATAAATAAATAGGAATCAGAACATAAATTCAGTGTCTTGTAATTTATTTCTAGAATAGAATAGAATAGAATATATCTTTATTTGGATTCACACCACACATGTTCCATCAAATAATAAAATTAGAAAATGTACAATATAAAAAATATCACATCACATAAATATGTGCAATTAGTTGTACTGTACAATTTATCAGCATCAGAAAGTTCGGCTGTACAGAGTGATAGATTCTTCATCAAAAATAGGAAAATTTAAGGTATAATTCGAGTGTAACATTTTGCAAAATAAGAGAAACATGACTAGTAATTGATTGTATGTAGTGTTGATTAACATGATGATATAATGCATAACATTTCAATTTTAATAATACAAAACTTGAAGATAGAATCTCGAGAAGTTATGCTGCTGAAAACAATTAATCCTGTCTTTTATTTAACCACGAGAAAGTATTATCATAATCAAAATTAAAAATATCAGCAGGATTGAACACTTTTCTAGTTCGGTAGATAAAAATTTAAAAGCCATTTTATATGGAGGCGTTTCTCTAAGCCCCTTTGGCAATTGATTGTAAATTTTGTAAATTTTTGAAAAAAAGAATAGCTTGCTCGCAACATTCCCCACCAATGGTGGAGATATTGCAAAATGACCAGATCTAGTTCCAATTTCATGACACTTTCTTATTGGATTCATATAGGCACCAGTCCACTGGTTCAAATGGAAAGCTTTTATGCAATAGCTCACAAACCATAAAGGATGCAGTGATACAAACTGTAATCTAGTGGCGTATATAGTGCAGGAGATAGGACTAATTTGTTTGACAACTTTTCTTCGTACAGCTTCTATCTTATTAGACAAACCCTTTGTTAAAGGATTCCAAGTAGCGGCAGCATATTCTAGTATCGGTCTAATCCATATTATAAACATTTTAAATTTTATTTCATTCGATAATATATTTCTATTTATTAGTGCCCATCTGTTCTTGGCAATGCCTACTATCCTTTCAATATGTCTCTCAGCAGAAGCCGTACAATGAATAGTTATGCCTAAATCCTTAATTTCTTGCATGAGTTTAATCTCAAAAACATCATTAATCTCAGCATCATGAAAATAAACATAATTAAATTATGTTCTGTTACCTATTTTTAAAGCTCTCGTCTTTTTACTGTTTATTCTCAGCCCTAGTGTTATCATAGTATCTACTTAAATCATACAAATCTAGTGTCACATTATTTTTGGAGAATTCGACATTTTTTGGATCAATTGCAAAGATTATTTTTAAATCATCAGCGAATTTGCAAACTCAACCTTTAGGGATCTTAGTTTCCAAATGTGCAAATACAATTTTAAATAAAATTGGCCCCAAACTTGATCCCTGTGGAACTCCACTTGTTACCCTTTTCGATTTAGATATCAAATCATTTACTTGAATACTCATTCTTCGATTATATAAATAGTATCTAAGTAATCTAAAAATATTCGGATCAATATTCAATAAATTAATCGCATTCAAAATAGCATCAAAAGATATAGAGTCAAAACTTTTGAGATATCTATGAATACAATTAATGCATCTAACTTTTTCTCATCTAATGTAATTACATGTTTCCACATAGAGAGCATATTAGTTGTTGTCGACCTGTCTTTCGTAAAGCCGTGTTGGCATATATCAAAATCAGCCGGAAACATACGTTCTAAATGATCTAGTATCAATCGTTCTATTATCTTCAGAAACGAAGGGATAATAGAGATTAATCTATAATCACTGGCGCACGTTGGCTTACTTACTTTTAGGCAACGGCTTAGCTACTATCGTTAGTATATCGATTGGTAATTTCCCATTCTTCAAAATTCTATTTATAAAATTGCAGAGCGCATTCATAAAATTTAAAGATAATTGAAGTAGGTTATCAATCGATATACCAAGGTGACCTTTTTGTTTTTTGATTTTATTTTTAACATTAATTCTATCAATGCATCACTGTCAATAACAAGTCCCAGATCCTGGTTTCCCGAAGGATCAGATAGATCAATGAAATTGCTTTCGTTCTGTGGATTACATATCAAGTTGCCAAATACTTCATCCAATTCACAGAGAAATTCATACTCAGTTTTACCCACAGGTAATATAAGCTTTAATTTTTCCTTATATTTACTATAGTCTGTGAGGAGCTTGTATCCTAGTCTAGGATTACTCTTCAGTTTGGCCAAAATAATTCTCTCTGATCTTTGACGGATTATCAGCATTGATGAATTAATTTCTTTATCAATCAAATCTAATCTCATTTTTAATACTATTGATAAGACTACATTTCATTATATTATCTCGTTTGATTCTTAGCTTACATAATTTCCTATTTAATCTCTTGGGTATAACATCCGTAAATGTAGATGCCCTAAACATATCAGATAATAACAATGAAACAGAAGAAACAAATTCGTCATTGTTCATGATAAAAAAAACATTCATAATCAATAGATAAGCTTAATTCTCTAAAAAGATTCCAGTTGATTCTGGAACATTGCACATGTGCACTTTCAAAATTAGGTTTCTGTGCTTTGCTACTCGAAAGGTTCCATTGTAAAATAATTTGTTTATGATCCATTTCTTTGAAGTAATTTACTACACCATAACTGTGTGAGTTCAACGCTTCAACTTCTTAATATACATGATCTAAGCATTACGAACCTCTAGTTGGTTCCTTTATAATCTGCTTGAGATCATGATTAGAAAAAAGAATGGTTATTTCACATTCATGCAGCTTATTAAAATCTCCTACCACAACAATATAACCATGGCAGTCCAAAATAGATTGAAAAGAATTGGTAAACATTTGATCATCATGTAAATTTGCATACGGCGGTCTGTAAACCGCGGTTAAAATCAGGTTATCAATTTGTATAGTTAAAAAATCAATGACAGTATTATATTCACTAGTATATAACACTGTTGCATTTAATATCGATTTGCTATAAATAAGTACTCCTCCACCTCTTTTATCCAGAGATCTGTCTTTCCTAAATAGAGAATAATGAGGAATGTCAAATTCATAGTTTTCAATGTTCTTGTTCAGCCTGGTCTCAGATAAAATTATAAAGTCAAAATTGTTACTTATTATAAAATCACACAGCAAAAAAGTTTTATTCTTAACACTTCTACAATTAGCATAAAATAAAGTATATGTACAACACAACTCATCTTTACAGTTTTCGATAGTTACTGATTTAACTTTTTTGGTTTCCTTATAATTCGTTTGTTGGGTGTCGTAGCTATAGTTCGTAGCTGTCCGCTGTCCACAACATTCATTAATGATACTCCGTTTCTTGTGATTTTAGAATCAATTGACACACCATTAATGGTAACTTGTTCCGGATTACTTGATACATGATCTAAATTCTTCTTCAATTTTTTTGCTGCTGACAATTTTCTTTGGAGAAAGGTCTTGTCTCTGGAAGTTATGACACTCTTCTTTCTTCTTATTAATATCTTCAACTTGCTTGTTTGTCGGCCTCTTTGATAGTTTTATCAAAACCGGCCTTGGTCGTTCAGACATCTTGCCAACCCTATAACATTTCGTTATGCCGGCCTCTGTCGTACCTCTGATTAAATCATTTAACTTTTCAACATTATTTGGGTCAGCATTTTCATTTAGATTGAATAAAATTAGCTGCTCCTGTTTTCCAATCCTTGCAGAAACTTCATTGGATAATATATTTAATATTTCTTCACCTGAAGAACTACTTTTTTATATATTGTCTTCTATGGTTATTTCCGCTAACTCGATCCATGACTGAACATCTACCCTTAATTTATCCATCTTATCATTTAACGCTACGGTTAATTCTTCAATTATGGCGCTTAAGTTTTCATTTCTCATTTCTGCTAAATCTTATTTTGCTGAATATTTGCTAACGTCCGACTCCAGCTTAAACATTTTATTTTTAATAGTGTTGTTCTTCTCCCTTAGCTCTGTGGAGTTTAATTTAATTATTGGACACCAATTAACTCCTCATATAAAAATAAATCAATTTTTATTTTTGAACATTTGATGTTATCGCTGGTTTCGTAAAACAATATTGTAATTTTTGAAAAATATTGTAAAATTTTTTTGGAAGTTCTTTTGTTCATATTTTCGAAGTTTTTGACTTGTCTTGTCGAAGGAAATGTTTTAGTTTGATCTGAGTTGCTGAATTTCACAAGTGGGACACTGCGTGGTTCCATCTCCGAATCTTTGCTAATAAATCATTGTTATCTTCTTGTCGATTGTTCTTCTTAATTATCAGCGAAAAGAACAACAAATCTGCTTCGGGTCATTGACATGAATATTTGTTTTAAGGTCTCAATCATCTGATTCTGTAATCTGTGGATATCAGCGTATCCTGGTATGCTTATTTTATATAATATATAAATTGCAAATAATTTAATAATATTATGGCTGGTTCATTAAATACTGAGGATACATAGCAGTTAGCAAGTGGACTTAAGGATTGTAGCTTAAAAGATAGTTCAGTGGACCTTAAGTGTTCCAAGATAGATGATCATTCCGCATAAATATGGATTTTCCGGGCTTGGAATCTAAGAGACCCCCTTATAGTAGTGACCAAAGGGCCTCTACAGCTCCGTCATGGAATTTTGAAGGTCCGTAATATTTTTTTCCAAATTCAGAATTCAAAAAAATCGGAGACATTTAATATCGCGCGCGTCACCCAGAATTCAAAATTTTGTACTTTTGGCTAGCTATATAGTGTGTCATTATATATATATATATATATATATATATATATATATATATATATGATATCCATGCCGTTTTAATTAACACAGTATTCTTATAATTAGGAAAACAACACATAAATAACAAAGTGGATAAAGGCCATTTATTTCGTGAATACTAATCATCTCTTATACAATCATACATATTTATACATTTTGGGTTTTCAATTGATTATGCTAGTGGTAACAAATCTGACTCGTTTTTACTGCTGTTTCTTGTTTTGACTAGTTGGTGAGTGTGTATACGTTTGTGTTTCTGTTGTGTATGCGTGTTTGCATGTAAAGGTCATTCTCGCAGTATTGCGAAGTGATGTCTGAGATCTTGTCATTATTGTTTTGGTAG
The DNA here is from genome assembly GCA_029291075.1 of Eudiplozoon nipponicum. Lineage (NCBI taxonomy): Eukaryota > Metazoa > Platyhelminthes > Monogenea > Mazocraeidea > Diplozoidae > Eudiplozoon > Eudiplozoon nipponicum. The sequence continues at coordinate 18,581 of JAQBSW010007964.1, forward strand.
CTTGAGAGTTAGCCATTTGTGCACATTGCTCACTGTTACATATAGAATAGAATAGAATAGAATATCTTTATTTGGATTCAAACCACACATGTTCCATTAAATAATAAAATTAGAAAATGTACAATATAAAAAGATATCACATCACATATATATGTGCAATTAAGTGTACTGTACAGTTTATCGGCATCTGAAAGATCAGCTGTAAACAGTGATAGATTCTTAATCAAAATTGAAAATTTAAGTTATAACTCGAATATTACATTCGTTGCTGAAACAATTAATCTTGGCTTTTATTTAACCATGAAAAAGTATTATCATAATCAAAATTAAAAATATCATCAGGATTAAACACTTTTTCTAGTTCGGTAGATAAAAATTTAAAAGACATTTTAGTTGGAGGCGTTTCTCTAAGCCCCTTTGGCAAGTGATTATAAATTTTGTAAATTTTTGAAAAGGAGAACAGCTTGCTCGCAACATTCCCAAAACAAGTGATATTCTTCCCTGTGTAGTTGATCGTTTCACCCCGCTGCGCAAGGTTGCTATTTTCGCTTGGTAACAACTCTAATGTTGATTGCAGTGTTAAACGCTCACATTGTTTGGAGACTTCTGTCATCGTATGCGCCTCTGTTATTTCCACTTCACATTGTTGCCATTCCGATTGTACGTTTGTTGATTCTAATCGAAAGCCTGTTGGTTCTTGGCTGGGTACTAGTAGATTGTTGTTGAATTTTGTTATTCTTGACCAGTCGATAAGGATATCATGTTGATGAAACTTTTGAATATTAAGGTCAGGTGCTTGTTGTTTTATGTAAAGTGCTTCGTAGATAAATAATAATTTTTCGGATTTTGCTTTATGTAAAATTGTGAAATTGGTCGAATTGACAGGGTGCCCCGTTGCCAATATATGATCGGAAATAGCTGATTTTCCTGACGGTGGCAAGCCTTTGTTAATCAATTTCTGTGGCAAATGTTGCTGGATTCTGCTTATCAATTGCTTCTTCGTACGTCCGATATATGTGCTACCGCACATACATGAGAATTTGTAGACTATGAATGATTTGGAGAGAATTGGCAATTGATCTTTGGCATCCAACCTCATGATTCTCTGTGTACTGAATGTCATATTAACTTTAACACTGGGAAAGTTGTCCTTAGTTATTCTATTCAGCCGCCGTGCAATTATTGAGGCTGGTATGTCGCCTCTAAATGGTAAGTTTAGGAAAACCTGCTTGCCGGTGTCCTCTCTAGTACGAATCTGCCGTGGTCTGATGTTGACATCAATGAACCGCTCTGGGTAGTTGTTCATTAGCAAAATTTTCCTGAGGTAGCCCAGTTCTTCCTCAATCTTGTGTTCAGAGCAGATCTTCCTGATTCTGTTCGCTAGGTCGTTTACTAAGTTTCTTTTGTGGGATTTTGGCACACTACTGTTGTAATGAATGTATTGTCCGGTGAAAGTGGATTTTCTATGTATGGCCAGTGTCAAATCTCCGTTTGCTTCTCGAGTGAGTTTGATGTCAAGGAATGGGAAACTGTCGTCTTTCTCCAACTCGAGAGTGTTAATAAAAAAAATTTGCTTCTATAATGACACAAAGTAATTCGCCGACATACTCCGTTAATAAAAGTCAATTAAATTTACGCGGAACCAATGAGGAAAAAGCGGAATTTACCGTTAACCAATGGTGTGCGAGCAGCCAATCAAGGTTATTTAAGCACGGTGAATTTAAAATGCAAGTCAGTTGTCTCGTTTGCCGTCTGCTGTGCGTTTTTCTGACGTGCTGTTTGCTATTGTGACCTACACTGATTTTCCGGGCTTGCTTCTTACACATTTGCAATTTCAGTCACGCCAATCTTGTTGCTGTACAACTAGAGAGACGAGCCAGTTACTGCAGAACTTCAACGAGATTACTCTGTAAATCTGTCACCACGGAATTCAACGCTACAACAAAAAGAACTACAACCCAAGTCAACCAGAGCTAGTTTCGTGTGTCTAGGAGTACTTCTGAATACTGCTACATTAACTGGCCTTCTTGGCAGTTGCCAGAGAAAGCAAGACCGGCCCTGTTAAGGGCCCCAACAGTACTAACTCAGCCATCTTGGCACCAAAACTGACTTTGTAACGTCGTACGGCATTAACACGAAGCTGGGGCTTTACAGTTTTGTTTTGGAGTTAAGTATACGATGTATCATTAATAAATGTTGTGGACAGCGGGGGGAGAGGAAGAATGGCCTCAAAACCTGGGAAACGCATAATAAAGAAGCCAACAGAAGCTGAATCAGTAAAAGTTGATTATTGTTTAGATAATTCGTGTTCCACATTTACCTTATTTTATGCTAACTTTCGAAGTGTTAGGAACAAAAACTTTTTGCTTTTTAATTTTATAATAAGTAATGATTTTGATTTTATAATTTTATCTGAAACCTGGCTTAATAATGACATAGAAAACCATGAATTTGATATTCCTCACTATTCTTTATTTAGAAAAGACAGATCGCTGGATAAAAGAGGTGGAGGAGTACTCATTTATAGTAAATCTGTATTTCAGGCGAAAATTCTACATACTAGTGATGATAATGCTATCATTGATTTCTTATCTATACAATTTGATAATCTGATTTTAACAGCGGTTTATAGACCGCCGTATGCTACTTTATTTGATGATCAAACATTTACCAATTCTTTTCAATCTATCTTTGACTGCCATGGCTATAATGTAGTGGTAGGTGACTTTAATAAGTTACAGGACTGTGAAATAACCAATTTTTTTTCTAACCATGATCTCAAGCAGATTATAAATGAATCAACTAGAGGTTCGCAATGCTTAGATCATGTATACTTAGAAACTAAATGGTGAAATCGTACAGTTATGATGTTGTTAATTATTTCAAAGAATTGGATCACAAACAAATTATTCTACAATGGAACATCTTGAGTAGCAAAACACAGAAACTAAATTTTGAAAATGCACACGTGCACTGTTCCAGAATCAACTGGAATCTATTTAGAGAATTAAGCTTACTGATTGATTACGGAAGTTTTTATTTCTTGAACACTGACGAGTTTGTTTCTTCTGTTTCATCGTTATTATCTATTTTATTTCAGGCATCTACGTTTACGGACATTATACCGAAACGAATTAATAGGAAATTGTGTAAACTAAGAATAAAACGAGATAATATAATAAAGTGTAGTCTTATCAATAGTATTAAACAAATGAGGTTAGATCTCATTGAAAACGAAATTAATTTATCACTGCTGATAATTCGGCAAAGATCAGAACGAATTATTTTGGCCAAAATGAAGAGTAATCCTAGACTAGAATACAAACTCCTCACAGATTATAGTAAATATAAGGAAAAGTTAAAGCTTATATTACCTGTGGATAAAACTGAGCACGAATTTCTCTGTGAATTGGATGATGTTTTTGGCAATTTGATATGTAATCCACAGAATGAAAGAAATCTTATGGAAATACCTGATCCTTTGGGAGACCAGGAATCAGGACTTGTTATTGACAGTGATGAATTGATAAAATTGATGTTAAAAATCAAATCAAAAAAAAACAAAAAGATCACCTTGGTATTTCGATTGATAATCTGATTCAATTACCCTTAACATTTAGGAATGTGCTCTGCAACTTTATAAATAGAATTTTGAAGAATGTGAAATTTCCAATCGATATATTAACGATAGTAACAAAGCCATTGCCAAAAGTTAGTAAGCCAACGTGCGCCAGTGATTATAGATTAATCTCTATTATCCCTTCGTTTTTGAAGATAATAGAACGATTGATACTAGATCATTTAGAACGTATGTTACCGGCTGATTTTGACCTATGTCAACATGGCTTTACGAAAGGTAGATCGACAACTACTAATATGCTTTCCATGTGGAAACATGTAATCACATTAGACGAGAATAAGTTAGATGCATTAATTGTATTTATAGATATCTCAAAAGTGTAAACGCCCCGGCTTCAAGTAAATGCCGTACGACGTTACAAACTCGGTTAAGGTGCTCTGAATAGAGATTAGTTACTGATATGGGGGCCCTTAAGAGGGCCTGGTAATGCGTTCTCTTGAAGTCTTCAGAGGTTGAAGATGTCCTAGAGCCTTGGGTGGACTCTGGTTGAGTTGTCGCTCCCGTCGTTGAGCTGTGATCGCGTTGTGGATGGTGTCCTGCAGGTCCTGCACTCAATTGGCTCGTCTCTCCGGTATCCCGCAACAAGATGAGTCACGGATGTAGTTAGTTGTTGGTGAAACTATCAAATCACCAGCGTAGGTATTGACAGCCGACAGAACGCACACGCGTGAAGCAGGTAGAAGGCAAATGCCACAACTGACTTGCATGGTAAATTACCGTGCTTAAATAGCATGCAATATGTGTACTTGCATACTATTGGTTAAACGTGGTTAAACGTGGTTAAACGGGCAATTTGCTTTTTTCTCATTGGTGCAACGTAAATAAATTTGAATTTAATTTACGCAATATGTCGGCGATTGATTTGTGTCGTTACAACACTTTCCTCTCTGAAAAAAGAAAAAAAATATTCCTCTCTGCGAGGCTAGATAAGAAATGCATGACAGAGTTCGAACCAAGTTAAGCAAAAATATGATGAACCATAAGTGCTGGGCTTAAATATGCTTGTTGGTTGCTTCAACAATGATATGATGCCAGGTAACCACTAGGAATTGCTACACAAATTGTTAGCTCTAGTGGACGGTCATAGCACGTGAGGCAAAATAGAGCAGTGTAAGTTTTGGAGCCGCAGCGTGAAGATTTCGAGGTAAATCGCCTCTGAATTTGCCAGGTTTAAGATAAAAACCTAAGCAGGTTGGATCGTTGTCAATGTGTTTGTATACGACCAAAGGAGCTAGAGTGCTCGACGTTGTGGTCATGACATTTGTAGAGTGGTCTTTGTGAAATAGATAAAGTTGAGATATGCATTGAAAGTGGCCTGTACCATGATATGAAGCTGATCACTACTTAGTGTTGCTACACGAAAGCGTTAGCTCTAAGTAGCTGGTCATACCAAAATAGGCAGTGTAATGTCATGTGTGAGAAATACATTATAATGTAAAAATATATACATTAAAATCAAAAGGTAACTGCATAAAAAATATGTACACGAACATTGCCTCAGAGATGGCATAATACCAAAGAACTGTTCAAAAATGCTACACAATTGTTAGCTAAGAACAGCTGGTTATGCCACGTGAGACAAATACGAAAAATAACGTAAGGTTAAAAAATTTTATAGTTAATGTTAATGTTTAAAAAAAATTAATTACGCGTTATACAAAGCAGGTTATTGAGATTGTGGGCAGACGGAGCCTGAGACGTGTGTAGAAGGTTGAACGCTCTCAGGATCAGGTGGTTCGATGAACGGTTTTAACCTGTCTATGCTTACTGATGTCGGTGTAGCGCCTTGCAAAATGATGAAGTATTTTGGCTGTCTGAGCAAAATCGGGTAAGGACCGCGATACTTTGGTTGTAGTGGTGCAACATCATTATTGTTGCGAACGAGTACTCTCTTGCAGCTGTGGAGCTGTGGGTGAACGAAGACTGGAAGGGGCGTGTGTCTCGGCTGCTGTTCGGACATGTTACCGAAATGAAGTCGAAGGCGGGTAGCTTTGTCTTGTGGGTCATCTTGTGCCGGTAGTAGACGTGGGAGCTGACTAGGCAGGCGTAGATCCATGCCATACAAGAGTTGTGACGCAGACGTTTTAATGGATTCACGAGTACGGGAACGCATGGCAAGCAGAACTAAAGGTAGTGCATCGACCCAGTGCATCGACTCCACACGACTGCATACCATACCCAATCTAACGGTATGGTAGCGAGAATGCATAGGTAACTCAAAGCTGCTTCAGTATCCTCGTCCATTAGTGGCAACTGGGTCAATGCACTACCTTTAGTTCTACTTGTCGTGCGTTCCTTTAATCGTGAATCTACTAAAACGTCTGTGTCACATCTATTGTATGGCATGGACCTACGCCTGCCTAGTCAGCTCCCACGTCTACTACTCACAAAGGATGACCCACATGACGAGGCTACCTGCCTCCGACTTCATTTCGGTAACATGTCTGAACAGCAGCCGGGACATACGCCTCGTCCAGTCTTAGTTCACGAGCAGCTCAACAGCTGCAAGAGGGTACTCATTTGCAACGACGCAGCTTTCGCACCACTAAAACCAATGATCGCCGATCTTGCCCGATTTTGTTCAGACAGACAAAATACTTAATCATCATGCAAGTTGCGAAACCTAAATTTGAAAGCCTAGACAGGTTGAAACCTTTTATCAAACCACCTGACCTTGGCAAAATACAAACTTCTACATGCGTATCAGGCTCTTCATGCCTGCAATCTCAAACTAGCAATAGATTATATTGCTAACGTAAAACGGATATTAATTTTGCATTAATTTTTCATTATTCTACGTGTCAAATGTTTAACTATTTGTGCACCACTTGCGCCCTATGTCACGTGACGTGACTTCTATGAATACATATTATTCATTTACTTCTCTCACACTCACTTGTCTCACGTGGTATAACCAGTTGTTTTTAGCTAACAATTTTGTAACGTTTTAGAACAGTTCTTTCGTATTATTTCAACTCTGCGGCAACGTTCGAGTACACTTTCTGTCATTAGCATTTGATTTTCATGTATTCATTTTTTACATTGTGCTGTTGTAACGTATGTCTCACAGCTGAGCTCACACTGCCTATTTTGGTATGACCAGCTACTTATAGCTAACGCCGTGTGTAATATCACTAAGTTGTCATCGGCTTCATATCACAGTACAGGCCTCTTTAATTGCATTTCACAACTCCATCAGTTGCACAGTGACCACGCTACAAATTTCATGACCACAACGTTGAGCACACACTATCTCCTTTGGTTGTATTCAAACACATTGACGGCGATTCAGCCTGCCCAGGTTTCAACTTAAACCTGGCAGTTTCAGTGACATTCTACCTTGAAATCCTCACACTGTGGCTCTCCAAACCTCACACTGCTCTATTTTGCCTCACGTGATATGACCAGCCCCTAAAGCTAACAATTTGTGTAGCGATTACTAATGGTTATTTGGCATCATATTATTGTTGAAGCAACCAACAAACATAATCCAGCCCTGCTATGGGAGGAATAATAACCAGTTGCTTAACTGGGTTTGAACTCTGCCTATATTACCTATGAAGCCTCGCCGAGAGGAACGTTTTTCTATTTTTTTCAGAGAGAAAAGTGATGTAACGGCTGAAGAACAAATCGCCGACATATCGCCTAAATGAAATTTAAATGTCATTTACGCAGCAACAATTAAAACAAGCAAAATTTGCCGTTAACCAATGGCGTGCGAGCTTTCGTTTTCAAAACTATATGAGCACGGTGCATTTACCATTCTTGACGTTTGATTTCTGCTGTGCACTACCTGTGCTGCTGTCTCGCGTCACATTCACTGTTCGCCCACGCTGACTTCTGGATTAGCATTATTTATGCTGTATCACCTAGTAATTAGGGATTTTTGTCACAGCAAAGGATTCGATCATCTATTTGTTTGACATCTACGTGTGCCAGTCACCACGGTGTTATCGCATATCGTCAAAAAGACAATTCTGAGCCTTCAAACAGATTGTCGCCTTTTGATTTCGACGCCACAACAGAAGGAACATCAGCCGGTCAAATGGAGCTGGTCTCAAGTGTCTAGGAGTAATTCTAGACACTGCTACTTTACTTAACTTTCTGGAATAGAATGGAATATCTTTGTATATATTGTTGACTAGCATGATGGTAAAATGTATAACCTTTCGATTTGAATAATGCTAAAACTTGGAGATAAAAATCTCACAAAATTATGTTTCTGCTAACAATTATCCATGTCTTTTATTCAAACATGAGAATGTATTATCATAATCAAAAGAAAAAATGTCAGCAGGATTGTAGACTTTTTCTAGTCCAGTAGATAAAAATTTAAAAGACATCTTGGATGGAGGCGTTTCTCTAAGCCCCTTTGGTAATTGATTATAAATTTTGTAGATTTTTGAAAAAGAGAATAACTTGCTCGCAACATTCCCCATCAAAGGAGATATTGCCAAGTGACCAGAGCTAGTTCCAATTTCATGACTCTTTCTTATTGGCTTCATATAGGCACCAGTCCACTGCTTCAAATGGAAAACTTTTATGCAATAGCACATCCTCCAAAACCATAAAGGTTGCAGTGATACTAACTGCAACCTCGTGGCGTATATAGTGCAGGAGATAGGACTAATTTGTTTCACGTCTTTTCTTTGTACAGCTTCTATCTTATTGGACAAGCCCTTTTTTAATGGATTCCAAGTAGCGGCAGCATATTCTAGTATCGGTCGAATCCATATTAAATACATTTTAAGTTTTACGTCATTCGATAAGATATTTCGATTTATTAGTGCCCATCTTTTCTTGGCACTGCCTACTATACTTTCAATATGTCTCTCAGCAGAAGCTGTACATTGAATAGTTATGCCTAAATCCTTTATTTCTTGCATAAGTTTAATCTCAAACACATCATTAATCACAGCATCATGAAAATAAACATAATTAAATTCTGTTCTGTTACCTATTTTTAAAGCTCTCGTCTTTTTACTGGTTATTCTCAGCCCTAGTGTTAACAAGTATCTACTTAAATCATACAAATCTAGTGTCACATTATTTTGGAGAATTCAACATTTTTTGGATCAATTGGGAAGATTATTTTTAAATCATCAGCGAATTTGCAAACTCGACCGTTAAGGATCTTAGTTTTCAAATGAGCAAATACGATTTTTAATGAAATTGGTCCTAAACTCGATAACCTGTGGAACTCAACTTGTTACTCTTTTCGATTCTGATATCAAATCATTTACTTGAATACTCATTCTTCGATTATATAAATAGAATTTAAGTAACCTAAAACTATTCGGGTCAATATTCAATAAATTAATCGCATTCAGAATAGCATCAAAAGATATAGAGTCAAAAGCTTTTGAGATATCTATAAATACAATTAATGCATCTAACATTTTCTCATCTAATGTAATTACATGTTTCCACATGGCAAGCATATTAGTAGTTGTCGATCTATCTTTCGTAAAGCCATGTTGATATATATTTATATCAGCCGGCAACATACGTTCTAAATGATTTAGTATCAATCTTTCTATTATCTTCAAAAAACGAAGGGAGAATAGAGATTAGTCTATAATCACTGGCGCACGTAGGTTTACTTACTTTTGGCAACGGTTTAGCTACTTTAGTTAGTATATAGATTGGTAATTTCCCATTCTTCAAAATCCTATTTATAAAATTGCAGAGCGCATTCATAAAATTTAAAGGTAATTGAAGCAGGTTATCAATCGAAATACCAAAATGATCTTTTTGCTTTTTTATTTTATTTTTAACATTAATTTTATCAATGCATCACTGTCCATAACTAGTCGTGGTTCCTGGTCTCCCGAAGGATCAGGTATATCCATGAAATTGCTTTCATTCTGTGGATAACATATCAAATTACCAAATAATTCATCCAATTCACAGAGAAATTCATTCTCAGTTTTATCCACAGGTAATATAAGCCTTAAAATTTCCTTTTATTTACTATAATCCGAGAGGAGTTTGTAACCTAGTCGAGGATTACTCTTCAGTTTGGCCAAAATAATTCGTTCAGATCTTTGGCGGATTATCAACAGTGATGAATTAATTTCTTTATCAATCACATCTTATCTCATTTTTTAAAATACTGTTAATAAGACTACACTTCATTATATTATCTCTTTTAATTCTTAGTTTACATAGTTTCCTATTGACCCGCTGCGGTATAATATCTGTAAACGTAGATGCCTGAAATAAAACAGATAATAATGTTGAAACAGAAGAAACAAATTCGTCAGTGTTCATGATATAAAAACTTTCATAATCAACCAATATGCTTAACTCTCTAAAAAGATTCCAATTGATTCTGGAACATTGCACGTGTGCATTTTCAAAGTTAAGCTTCTGTGCTTGGCTACTCAAGATGTTCCATTGTAAAACAATCTGTTTGTGATCCAATTCTTTGAAATAGTTAACAACATCAAAACAGTGTGATTTCACTGATTCAATTTCTAAGTATACATGATCTAAGCATTGCGAACCTCTAGTTGATTCCTTTATAATCTGCTTGATTAGAAAAAAAGTTGATAATTTCACAGTCATGTAACTTGTTAAATTCTCCTACAACCACATTATATCCATGACAGTCCAAAATAGATTGAAAAGAATTGGTAAATGTTTGATCATCATAAAAACTAGCGTACGGTGGTCTATAAACCGCTGTTAAAATCAGATTATCAATTTGTATAGATAAAACATCAATGATAGCATTGTCATCACTAGTATATAAAATTTTCGCATTTAATACAGATTTACTATAAATGAGTACTCCTCCACCCCTTTTATCCAGCAATCTGTCTTTTCTAAATAAAGAATATTGAGGAATATCAAATTCATGGTCTTTAATATCCTTATTGAGCCAAGTTTCGGATAATATTATAAAATCAAAATCATTACTTAATATAAAATTACACAGCAAAAAGTTTTTGTTCTTAACACTCCTAAAGTTTGCATAAAATAAAGTAAATGTAGAGTACGACTTATCTAAACAGTTATCAACTTTTACTGGTTCAGCTTTGTTGGCTTCTTTATTATTCTTTTCCCGGGTTTTGAGGCTAAACTTCTCCTCCCCCCGCTGTCCACAACATTGAGTAAGGATACATCGTTTTTTGATGTTGCAGTCTCACTCGATAGATTCCTTATAATAGCTTGATCAGAGGTTGACGGCTTCCGTTCCTGGTTGTTCTTTAACTTTTTTGCTTTTGCCAACTTTCGGTGGAGAAACGTTTTGTCCTGTCCAATAAATATGGTGTGAAAATTCGAATTTTTATCTTTCTTTTTATTGATAGAGTCTATCTGCATATTTGTTGGACTTTTGATAGATTTACAACTACTGACCTTGGACGATATGACCGTTTCCCCACCCTATAGCATTTAGCAATGTAAGCATGCGTCTCTTCATTGATTAAAACATTTAATTTCTCGACATCTTTTACGTCGGCATTTTCATCAAGATTAAATAAAACTAACTGATCTTGTTTGCTGTTTCGCGCTGAGACTTCGTTCGCTAATATATTCAGTATTTCTTCACCTGATGATTTGTTTTTGACTATTGTGTCACCTTCCATTGTTATATCAGCCAGTTCAATCCATGGCAGAACATGTCTGTAATTTGTCTAACTTCGTATGTAGTGCCTCAATCCGTTCAACATATTGCGCGCTTAAAGTTTCATTATTCTTCACCGCTAGTTACAATTTCGTCGCATTCACAACAGCATCATTTTTCAATTTTGACATTTCATTTTTTAAATAGTTGTTCTATTCCTTCAACACCTTCATTGAGTTCTGAAGGTCCATAACGATTTTTTCAATGTCAGTATGCGACAAAATCGGATTTACTGATGTGGAGGAAGTTAAATCCTCCGCCTTATGTAAAATAACATTGACTGATAAATTTAAACCACTATGGCTGATTGTAACGAATTTTATTTAAAAAGAATTTTTTCTTTTTATTTTTCAGAACATTCTTTGTTTAAATACTTGATTTTGAATTGTGCGCTATTTTCAGTTTTTCGAGTATCTCGCTCCTTGACTGGTATTGTAATTTTGGTCTGCTGCATTTTAACATTTTCTCTAGTAAACGATTACATCATCATCAAATATATTAATCCGTCAATTGTCTTTTGTTCTAATATAATACAAGAGCGAAGGATGAGCCTTGGAATATGAATATTTGATTTCATCTGTTGTTCACGTATATCTCTTTCCAGATTATTTGTTTGGAGATACCGCTGTCCAACTTTCGCATTCCGATTGCCTAACATTAAGTGTCGATTTAATTGTTATACCATATAATTATGGAAACCGATATTAAATTTGAGGACACAAGTAGTGCAGGACATTGTGGACTTGAACTTATGAGACACAAATAGTAATATAAACCTATCAGACTCTACTATGAATTTTAGGACTTCAAGCGATCTGGCATCTATGGGGCTTTCAGACTCGAATAGGTTAGGGGCCTCAACAATGAAAACGAAATTACCGGCTCTAATAAGGGCCACCAACAGTGACCGTATATTAGCTTCCACGACTCCTAAACTCATTGTAGCGTCGCACAGCATTTGCTTGAGGTGTAAACGCCCCGGCTTCAAGTAAATGCCGTACGGCGATACAAACTCAGACAGGTGCTCGAATGAGATTTGTTACAGATGGGGGTCCTTAGAGGGCCTGGTCGATTCTCGATTCGGTGTGAGATGCCTAGAGCCTTGGGTGGACTCTGGTTGTTGTTGCTCCCGTGGTCGAGTTGTAATCACGATGTGGATAACGTCGTTCAGGTTGTGCAATTAATTGGCTCGTCTCGCTGGTTGTACCGCAACAAAATGAGTCACGGATGTAGCCAATTGTTGGTGAAACCATCAAATCACCAACGTAGGTATTGACAGCCGACAGAACGCACACGCGTAAAGGAAAGCAGAATGCAAATGCGACAACTGACTTGCATGGTAAATTGCCGTGCTTAAATAGCATGCCATAGTAATGTATGTATACTTGCACACTATTGATTAATCGGCAAGTTTCGCTTTTTTCTCATTGGTACAACGTAAATAAAATTGAATTTTATTTACGCAATATGTCGGCCATTAATTTGTGTCGTTACAACACTTTCCTCTCTGACAAAAAAGGAAAAAATTCCTCTCTGCGAGGCTAGATAAGAAATGTATGACAGAGTTCGAAAAGAGTTAAGCAAAAATATGATGAACCATAAATGCTGGGCTTAAATATGCTTGTTGGTTGCTTCAACAATGATATGATGCCAGGTAACTACTAGGAATTGCTACACAAATTGTTAGCTCTAGTGGACGGTCATAGCACGTGAGGCAAAATAGAGCAATGTAAGATTTGGGAGCCGCAGCGTGAGGATTTCGAGGAAAATCGCCTCTGAATTTGCCAGGTTTAAGTTAAAACCTAAGCAGGTTGGATCGTTGTCAATGTGTTTGTACACGACCAAAGGAGCTAGAGTGCTCGACGTTGTGGTCATGACATTTGTAAAGTGGTCTTTGTGCAATTGATGAATTTGAGATATGCATTGATAGTGGCCTGTACCATGATATGAAGCTGATCACTACTTAGTGTTGCTACACGAAAGCGTTAGCTCTAAGTAGCTGGTCATACCAAAATAGGCAGTGTAATATCATGTGTGAGAAATACATTATAATGTAAAAATATATACATTAAAATCAAAGGTAACTGCATAAAATATGTACACGAACATTGCCTCAGAGATGGCATAATACCAAAGAAATGTTCAAAAATGCTACACAATTGTTAGCTAAGAACAGCTGGTTATGCCACGTGAGACAAATACGAAAAATAACGAAAGGTTTTAAAAAATTTTGATAGTTAATGTTAATGTTTAAAAAAAATTAATTACGCGTTATACAAAGCAGGTTATTGAGATTGTGGGCAGACGGAGCCTGAGACGTGTGTAGAAGGTTGAACGCTCTCAGGATAAGGCGGTTCGATGAACGGTTTCAATCTGTCTATGCTTACTGATGTCGGTGTAGCGCCTTGCATAATAATGAAGTATTTTGGTGGTCTGAGCAAAATCGGGTAAGGACCGCGATACTTTGGTTGTATTGGTGCAAGAGCATTGTTGTTGCGAACGAGTACTCTCTTGCAGCTGTGGAGCTGTGGGTGAACGAAGACTAGACGAGGCGTATGTCTCGGCTGCTGTTCAGACATGTTACCGAAATGAAGTCGAAGGCGGGTAGCTTCGTCTTGTGGGTCATCTTGTGCCGGTAGTAGACGTGGGAGCTGACTAGGCAGGCGTAGATCCATACCATACAAGAGTTGTGACGCAGACGTTTTAATGGATTCACGAGTACGGGAACGCATGGCAAGCAGAACTAAAGGTAGTGCATCGACCCAGTTGCCATTAATGGACGAGGATGCTAAAGCAGCTTTGAGTTCCCTATGCATTCTCTCTACCATGCCATTAGCTTGGGGATGGTAGGCAGTCGTCTGGCGTAAGATGCATCCCATGTACCGCAAGGTGGTTTTCAAACGATCAGATGAGAAGCAAGTGCCTCTGTCCGTGATGACCTCATTGGGAACACCGTAATTGGATATCCATGCAGAGATAAAACCGTTAGTTACTTCGTCTGCAGAAATGGTGCCAAAAGGTAATGCCACAGGCCACCGTGTAAATCTATCGATCATAGTTAGAAGGTAGCTGAAACCGTGAACCTTTGTCAGATGAACTATGTCGATATGGACGATGGCTAGGCGAGAAGTAGACCGAAAATGTTGCAACTTAGAACGAGTGTGTCGTGTGATCTTCTTTTTCTGACAAATAGCACACTCTGAGACCCATCGTTTAACATTCTGCCTAAGTCTGTGACCCCAAAAACAATCTGTAAGAAGTCGGACAGTCGCTTGGCTTCCTGGGTGAAAAATTGAGTGAATTGAATCGAAAACGTTTCTCTGAAGGCTGGTCGGCAGAACTGGCTTGTTGGGCTGCGTACCCGTGAAGTAAACAATTGGTGAGCATTCCCACAGACGGCATATGAACTTGGTTGGGTGACGGGCTAATGATCTTTGAATGTGAATGTCACCGCGTTGTTCAGTTCGCAGGAGAGTTGGCGTTAGTGCAGGTTCACTGAGTGCCACGGCGTTGACAGTGAATGGTGACGGCGAAGGTGGTTGTAGAGAGACGTCTGGCCTGGACAGGGCATCTGCAATGAAGTTCTGTTTGCCCTTGACGTGAAAGACGTCAAATTGCCATTCGCTTAGACGAGAAAGCTGTCTTTCCACTCTGGCAGGGTACTTGGCGATAGATGAAGTTGCGTTTCGAAGTGCGCTAACTGGTGGTGCATGATCTGTGAAAACAACAAATCTGCTACTGCCAATGATGCTGATAAAATGGCGCACTGCGTCGTGGATGGCGAGAAGTTCTCGGCCGAAAGTGTCGCACCTCGTTTCTACTGGTTGGAGAGTACGCGAGTAGAAACTGATAGGCTTCCGAACTCTGTCGATCTCTTGTTCCAAAATTGCTCCAATAGCGAATTCAGAAGCATCTGTCGTGAGTAGAAATGGCTTTTCAAAATCTGGATGCGTTATCATTGTGGCATTTGCTAACGAGTTGATGGCAAGTCGAAGTAATTCCTCGTCTTCGGATGACCAAGCAATGATGGAATTCTTACTAAGTCCTTTTTGGTTCCGCAGGTGCCTGCACAAAGGATAAAGTTGTTTTGAAAGTCCTGGAAGGAACTTGAGATAATAATTTAGTACTCCCAGGATTTTCTGCAAATCGCTCAAAGTCCTTGGTGACTTGATATTCTTGATTGAATGCGTCTTTGACGGCAACGGTTGAATACCTTGGGCCGTGATACGATGCCCTAAGAAGTCGACGGATGAAGTTGCAATCTGCGTCTTGTCACAGTTGATCTTGAGTCCGTGGTTGGATAAGCGTGAGAGGACATTTCGTAGATGCTTCGCATGAGATTCTAAATCTGGACTGAATACCATAATGTCATCGAGATATGACATACAATAAGCAGAGTCGTCGCGAAGTATGTTGTCCATGAATCTTTGAAATGTCTGAGTAGCACACTTAAGTCCAAAAGGCATGTAAAGATATTCAAAAAGGCCAAATGGAGTGATGACTGCAGTTTTCTCGATATCCTCTGGTGCTACCGGTATGTGATGGTACGCTTGTCTGAGGTCAATCACTGAGAAGAAATTGCTGCCGTTGACTTTTTCAAGTAAAGTTTTGATATTTGGAATAGGATATGCATCAGATTTTGTCACTGAATTTAGCTTACGGTAGTCTCCACAGGCTCTGTACGATCCGTTTGATTTAGAGACTAAGTGCAGTGGTGACGCCCATGAACTTTTTGATGGTCTGATGATTCCCTCTTCCAAAAGCCTTGAGTATTCTTCTTGGGCAGCTTTCAGCTTAGCAGGAGCCAGTGGTCGCTTCTTGAGTGCAATAGGTTGTCCTTCTGTGATGATATGATGCATCGTGTTGGAGACTCGTAGCTCTGACTTGTTAAGATCGAAAAGCGATTTGTATTTTCGAAGAGCTTCTGATATCTCTGCTGAATGATGCACTGGGGTTGGCTGAATGACCTGTAACTCCAAACGCTCGGAGGCAAGTGTCCAAAAGCTTTGTTCAAGTCCGGTGGAGGGGTCGATGATCTTTTGATTGGCAAGATCAACAATGAGACGAAATTTTAGAAGGAAATCAAGGCCTATTATATTATGTGAGACCTTGGCAATGATGAAGTTGTGGGAAAATTCACGTCGTAGACCTATGTTGAGTGTGCAGTACCGGCAGCCATATGTTGGTATGGGCTCGCCTGTAGCTGTTGCGAGAAGAACGCCTAGCGACATCTCGGCCATTGAATCACCTTTGAGAACTGGGACTGCCGCACCTGTGTCTACGATGTACTCTTCGCCAGTTTTGAAATCAAGAAGGTGCAGAAGTTCGTTGGGCTGTTTGGCCGGGTCATGCAAACAAGTAGGCTGGTGATTGCGACCGGCATTGTCTGTTTAGTTCTCTATGTAAAAAAATTCGGCGTGGACGAAAAGAGTCGACAGGGATGTCGGATTGTAGTTGGCTTCTTCCCTGTAGCGCCGTTGTTGCCGTTGATGTGCAGAAAGTACGGTCTTCTACTTCCTGCGCCAGACGTTTCCCGATACTGATGCACCCTTATGCCTGCGGTCTGTTGTCCTCTCCGTCAGCTGTGGAAATTGACACTCATTCGGAAATTCTTCGGAACGACAAAGACAAACTTGGCAAGCATAAAAAACTTCTGTTGGTTATAACACCAGTTCTTTGGGGCATATTTATTAAAGGATTGCGGAGATCTCGATCGCCGCCTACCATTATAATTTGACTTGGAAACGAATTTTGGTCGAGCATTCACTTGATTTAGCTCAGATTTGGTAATGGCCAATCCTTCTAGAACTTTGGCCATGTTCGCCACTGTTCTCTCTAAAGAGGAGAGTCTATCATCTTGCGGGGGTGAAGAAAAGGATGATGGATTCACTTTGGGTTCCAAAACCCTATATTCTAACTCACATCTCTCAGATAGAGAGAGTGTTGGGGAGCTGTCTGGCAAAGAGTTTTAATGTTTGGGGAAGATTGTTAATAAAAACAACCTGGTCAGAAATGTTGGTTTTATACCAACGTTTCCGTAATTTCCTCAGTATTTCGATGGGGCCAAGATTTGGCATATCTAACTGCGCATATTTGTTTATTATCTGCTCAGTCTCCGTGGGTCCAAGCAAGGATTCTACTTCGTTTTGTAGGCCCAAAATGGGATTAGGTAGCTTCCTAATGGCCTCAAGCTTAGCATAAATCCGTCGCTGCAGTTCAGAAGGTAACACAATTCAACAATAATTGTTTGCGTGGGTGGTGGTAACAATTGTTTAAATCAAGTTTGCGAGCTTGAAGTAAACACCAATCCCTTTGTATTTAACCAGTCGTCGAACAACATAACAAAACTACCGCCAGCCGCAACGCACTGACGTGTTTCGACCTTCCTTGATCATCATCAGAGTACGACGGCAAACTGACTATCGAGGATCAAACCGCATTGAATATATATGTAAATCAAATTTAGATATGCGGCTCTCACCTCTAGCAGTCTCGCATACATTGAACTTGACTGGAAATGTCGGCTGCACAATTTCTATACAGTCACGAACATTAACTGTTTGCAGCTTTCGCCACATATACATATATAGGCAATACAATTTAAACAATAATTGATTGCGCGGGTGGTGGTAGCAATTCTTTAAATCAAGTTTGCGAGCTTGAAGTAAACACCAATCCCATTGTATTTAACCAGTCGCCGAACAACATATCAAAACTACCGCCAGTCGCAACGCACTGACGCGTTTCGACCTTTCTTTGATCATCACCAGAGTACGACGGCAAACTGACTATCGAGGATCAAACCGCATTGAATATATATAGAAATCAAATTTAGATATGCGGCTCTCACCTTTAGCAGTCTCGCATACATTGAACTTGACTGGAAATGTCGGTTGCACAATTTCTATGCAGGCACGAACATTTATTGTTTGTAGCTTTCGCCACATATACATATATAGGCAATACAATTTAACAATAATTGTTTGCGCGGGTGATGGTAACAATTCTTTAAATCAAGTTTGCGAGCTTGAAGTAAACACCAATCCCATTGTATATAACCAGTCGTCGATCAACATAACAAAACTACCGCCAGTCGCAACGCACTGACGCGTTTCGACCTTTATTTGATCAACATCAGAGTACGACGGCAAACTGATTATCGAGGATCAAACCGCATTGAATTTATATAGAAATCAAATTTAGATATGCGGCTCTCACCTCAAGCAGTGTTGCAAACATTCAACTT
>JAQBSW010007965.1:0-37097 GCA_029291075.1 Eudiplozoon nipponicum
TTTATATTTATATTTATATTTATATTCATATTTATATTTATATTTATATTTATAAAAAACGCAAAGAAGAATCAAGGAAATTTATTCTTTAATTCGCATATAACAATTTTTAGTTCTCAGTTTGCATGATTTCATTGTGTGCGCAATAGATTTAAAAGAAAATGGGGTTAATAAAACGATCGAAAGAGAATAGTATTACGGTACCATTGCCAGGTCAATATAATTATCATAAGAAAGGAGGTATAAAATAATCGTACAGTGACACAACAATGTCGATGGGCTACGAAAGACAGTTATCCACAAAGAGAGACAATTAGAGAGATAGAAGAAGGCGGAGAAGATGGATTGTAAAAATGAAACTTTCGGTACGACTAAATTCGAGGCCTAAAACAAGAATCACCCACCTAAACTTATGTAACCAATCCTACCTCCATCCTATTTATGGACAAGAGCTTGATACTTTTTCAATCACCCGTACATAATCCGAATATTAATAGTATCTTGATATATTTCATTGCCAGGTCTGATGGATTTCAGTGAAAAATGATAAATTTGAAAAAAAATTTCAAATATTTATAAAATAATTGATTGGGCGGGTGGTGGTAACAATTCTTTAAATCCAATTGTATTAACCAGTCGTCAAACAACATAACAAAACTACCGCCAGTCGAAACGCACTGACGCGTTTCAAACATCCATGATCATCATCAGATTACGACGACAAACTGATTATCGAAGATCAAACCGCATTGCATATATATGAAAATCAAAATTAGATATGCGGCTCTCACCTCTAGCAGTATAGCATACATTGAACTTGGCTGGAAATGTCGACAGCACAATTTCTAGGCAATCACGAACATTAGCTCTTTGCAGCTTTTGCCACACAAAAATATATAGACAATACAATTAAACAATTATTGATTGCGCGGGTGGTGGTAACAATTCTTTAAATCAAGTTTTCGAACTTGAAGTAAATACCAATCCCATTGAATTTAACCAGTCGTCAAACAGCATAACAAAACTACCGCCAATCGCAACGCACTCACTGAACAGTTTGCCATCGTACTCTGATGATGATCACGGAAGGTCGAAACACACCATTGCCTTGCGATTGGCGGTAGTTTTGTTATGTTGATCGACGACACGTGCAATCAATTATTGTTTAATTGTATTGTCTATATATATATATATATATATATATATATATATATGTGTGTGTGTGTGTGTGTGTGCGTGTGTGTATGTGTGTGGCGAAAGCTACAATTAGCTAATGTTCCTGACTGCATAGAAATTGTGCAGCCGACATTTCCCGTCGCGTACAATGTATGCAGACCTACTAGATGTAAGACCCGCATTTATAACTTTGCTTTCTATATATGTGCAATGCGGTTTGATCCTCGCTAATCAGTTTGACGTCGTACTCTGATGATGATCATGGAAGGTCGAAACGCGTCATTGCGTTGCGACTGACGGTAGTTTTGTTATGCTTTTCGACGACTGGTTAAATACAATAGGATTGGTGTTTACTTCAAGCTCACAATCTTGATTTAAAGAATTTTAAATATTTGTTGATAAATATTATTATATATAGCAACAATTTTTATCACTTTATAGATACCCACATTCGATATAAATACACAAGTATCCCTCCATTTATACGTGCACAAACAATATATATTTATGCTTATATAAATAGGCATAAAATAGTGATTCAATACAACTTCAACTGCATACGATTTACAATATATATAGTATGTCAGCCTTATACACATTTATTTATTTATACCCATATATACCCATATATATATATATACATGAACAAGAATACATATTTATGCGCATATAGATTAACAAATTATCAAGAATGTGAGTTATTTCGACATCAAGTGCATACGATTTACATTAAATATATTATCTCGTCAAAATGTATATCAATGAATGTCAACATTTTATATAAATATTTAGCTGTCATTATATATATTTATATATATATATATATATATATATATATATATATATACTCATAACTATAATTAATGCAAATCATTTTAAATACTTATATAAATAAACATAAGCAAACATATGAGCTTCTTCCACAATGTAAACAACTGAAACGACAACCAGGCGGAATCCTATAAAATTGTTCAAGACATCCTTGTTCAGTTTCCTATCTCCTATTATTAACCCTATTTCATCCAACCCACGATTTGTGCCACTCGAAAACACTACATTAAATGTCGAGCTTCATGGTTTTTCAACAGATATTACATTTACCACGTCTCTTTATAAACTATTTTTTAATTGGTTGTCCGATTCATCTGGTTAGTCTATTTCGACTACGTAACGCAGTGCGTTTACAGCCTTTCCAGTCCATCTGATGACCCGTCTTCATATGATCTTTTATTGTGTCTATATATGCATGATGTTTTACATTCCTCTCTGAGTACATCTATTGGGCGCATGATTTCACCTTCATATCTGAATTTGCAAACTTCGTCATGTAAATCATAAACCCCCTGATGTGCTGAGGCGTTCGATTATTTCCTTATTGTTCGGTAACTTACTACCTTTAGTTTTTGAATATCTTAACATTCTGCTTATGTAGCATCTCGTTGATACTGTCCTAAATTTTCTACTAAATCTAGAATCACGTAAAACCGTAATCTTTCACCTGTCTATTACATATTCGCAGCAAATCTGGATAATGTCTCATTTATGATATTCTCCCTTAATTTGGTCGGACAAGGATTTATCCTGAATATCTCCTTTCGTTCCATCAGTTCTTTGTCTCAACACGTCAAAGCGACATTTTGAAGACTTTTCATCCCATTTAGGTGATTGGGGTAGAAATTAAGGAGAATGCTTAAGTGCAAAATCTCTCCTATGAATATCAGTCTATAAAATCTAAGCCATTCGTTTTATTTTAAATCCAGGAATTATATTTCTCCTTCTCTCCCGATTTCTCAAGAAAATTGGAACTTTTTTTGCTGATTTGTTAAATTAATAATATTCTTATACTCCTTATACATATGATTCCTCATTAGGAATATGTAGTCATCTAAGAATCTAAAAACAAGTTTGGCTTGAGAAGTGAATACAACAACAAAGTTTTTTAAATTATTCATAAAATGTAAGCGACTGGGACCGATAATTATTTCCCCATAGAAACACCGTTCACTTGTTTATATAATACATTTCTTAACGTAAAGTAGGTAGAAGTTATCCAATTATCTAAAATTTCGATAATACTTTTTAACGTCATTTTGCTATTTTCTAATATACCCAGATATTATGTTAAACAATGCTTAACACATTCTTATGCGGCTTGCACCAAAATATTATAATATATCGATAATAAATAATTGATTTTCTTTTAGTGCTACTAGGTTATCAAATGCAACTATCTAAATCCAAACTGCTTGCCGTTTACACAGAACAATGCACTGAAGCCATCCTACGAGCAATCTTGTGCTTTGATAGTAGAAGAAATGCTTTATCTACCAGTATATTGTGTTTTGAAAAAAATCTGCAGCAAAAAATATTCCGAGAAATTTGTTTGTGTTACATTTTGCAAGTGTAGCGTTGTTTCTAACTAATATAAACATGAGATTACACCTTCCGTTCATGTTGACTTTAGTTTATCTTTCTGGTCTTATTTAAAATAATTTTTACTGGGTACCAACTCGTAATATCACAAACAGTATCGATCTGTTATATGTTTAATTCAATGATGTCATGATTACCGAGAAATGTGATAACTCATACTGATCAAAGCCAGAATGTATGGATTTACTGGAATAACTGGTGTTCAGAAATAGTTGTAGTTCTCAATTTTGGTGAAATTTAAGATACATTGAAATCCTTTGTGTTGGGACCATGTATTGACTCGGTAACCATAGTGTTAGTATCAGTTACGTAAACAACAACCATAGTGTCGATACCCCTTACTTTACTTTACTTTACTTTACTGCGGCTGACTTCTTTTGGAGGATAAGCCGGCTCCATTTTCATGGAGTTTCTTGGGAATTTGGTACAAGTGGTGTCCCCTCACCACTCGGCTTTTTGATCGAGGACGCACCTCTAGCCTTTGCACATCCAAGCGCAGTCTGCAAGGCAGCAGTAAGTTGCATGGTTGCCGGTGGCTGTTGAGAGATCATTCGCCATTCGGAAGTACGGGGTACTGTCCAGGAGTCCATGTAATCCTGTGGCTGTTGAACCCTTTTGTGGCGGGGAACACACGCCGAGTCGATACCCCTTACTGATTCGGTATATATTGTTTCACATTCCTCATCAAAATATATAGTGGGTAAAGGGCATGACACCAGCTCCCACTGATGTCATGCCAGTAAGCACGAAACGTATGTGCACGTGAGATTATACCTTTCGTTCATCCTGACTTTGTTATATCCTTCTAGTCCTTTTGGAACTAATCTTTAAATCAAGTTTTCGAGCTTGAATTAAACACCAATTCCAGTGTATTTAACCAGTCGTCGAACAAAATAGTAAAACTACCGCCAGTCGCACGCACAGACACCTTCAACCTTCCATGATCATCGTTAGAGTACGACGGAAACTGACTAGCGAGGATCAAACAACAATGCATACTTATGAAAAGCAAAATTAGATATGCGGCTCTCACCACTATTAGCCGCGCCTACATTGTATTTGTTTGGAAATGTCGGCTGCACAATTTCTATTCAGTCACGAACATTAACCTTTTGTAGATTTCGCCACATATATTTAGGTATTACAATTAACCAATCAATGATTGCGCCGGTGATGATAAGAATTCTCGAAATCAAGTTTACGAGCTTCAGAGAACTATCAATCCCATTGCATTTAACTTGTCGTCGAACTGCATATCAAAACTACCGTCATTCACATGTACAGTCACATTATAATGCAAAGGCAACCTTTTTATGTGTATGCTTATATTTATGTGACAAAAAGTTATGCAGGTGCCAGTTTCGTCAAACGTATTAATTTAATCTAAGGACAACAAAATTAAAAGTTACTGTGAGAATATCTACGTAACTGCCATTTTCCCGTTAGAAACACCCATAACTCTTCATTTTCATGAAGTAATTGAGGAGGGAAACGTTGCAAAATTAACATGCTTTTGATAGATAAACGACAAGTATTGAATTTAAGGTTACACATTAATATATTATATCACCAATTTATCCCAGATTTCTTGAAAAAATAATTGACACTTATTTGTATCATTTTTAATTCAAGCTGATAATGTTGCTCTAGCAACTATATTTGAATAAAGTATTGCTAAATGTTTAAGCAAGATGCATTCCGTACACTCATTGTGCAACAAAAGGCATTTCATATTATTGTAAGGTAGCAAATCTTACAACATTTTATTATTATAATAATCAAGGTTGCGGTTTTGATTTAAGCACCTGACCCATTAATTTCTTACATATGTCATTATTAACTGAGAATTGTATAGTGTAGAAAAGGCAATTCATCCAGTAGACCAATTTCGTACTTATTGCGAACTCATCATGTATTGACTAAAAATTGCCGCGGAGAGGCCACGAACCATGGTAGATCTGCTTCGGAATCTGGTGCTCTATCCACTGAGCCAACCTGCAGCAAATTTTATAGCGTCTGAGTAAACGTTTCGTTGAAATGACGGTGAATTGCTATTTGTATTGAGAAATATGTCCACCGACTGGGTAATATCGATCAAGGCCATGGTGTATTGATTTGCTGAACTAACAGGTGTTAAGAAGTAGTTGCAATTCACAATTTTGGTGAGATTTAGCATATTTTGAAATCGATTGTTCTGGTACTATGTACCGACTTGGCAACCATAGTGTTGGTACCAAGTACCTCTTCGGTAACCAGTGGTGGTATCAAGTACTGACACAATAGCCATAGTGTTGGTACCATTTACAGGCTTGGTATATTACTCACTCAAATATATAAAATGGGTAAAGGGCATAATACTGGCATCTACTGATGCCTCGCCAGTGTAAGCACGAAACGAATGTGCGCGAGTTTATACATTCCGTTCAGGCTGTCTTTGATTTATCCCCATGGGCATATATGCACTAATTTGATATTTGGTGATCAACACCTAACACACAATCGCATGTATATTAGGTCTCCGCAACAAACAGTGTCTAGCAGTACTGGTTAGACATGGCAACAGCTTAAACAAAATGCATTTAGTTGTATTCAGACCATTGTAGCAATGAATATGCAAAATCTGACACCAAATACAAATTTATTTTTTTATCCCACTTACCGATAATGCTTATAAGATAGTTCTTCAAATACGCAAAATACTCATTACCATTTACTTTTACAACGGAAATAAAATTTAGGTTAGTGTATGAGCTTGTCAACTTCGAGCGTAGATCCAGCACCCGAAATTTCGTTCAATGCTGTCGTGACTTGCCCTGTTGAGGAAGACGCCTATCGAAATCATGTTAGTTGACTGAAAGTAAACTTCACAGTCCATCTATTTTTAAATTGATTTCAATTGGGTTTGAGTGTAGATTCAGTTCGCAAATTTTATTTACTAATATTTTTCACTACCCGCACAATCAGCACACACTGAGATATTAGCTAAGAGGAATGTGAAAAGAACTGCATAAAAAAGGTAACCGCTGAAATTCCATTTTTTATAGAAATGTCAAATATTCTGTGCAGGTTGGTATCGATTAGATTGTTTTCCATAGAGCTATTAGAACAAACGACAAAGTTGATATGTGTTCATACGTGTAGGCGAGTGAGACTCTGCTTTTGCATGTCTGGTTAAAAGCTAGGCGTAGCGCACATTTTAGTTTCCCAAATTGTTTCAAGACAGTCTACTCATAACATCTCGGCTCTTTTGTAAATACTTTGACTGCTGCACTCATAAGAATAACATTTTATTTTGAGTGCCGCTATAATGACACTTTTGACGCACACTTAGTTGAAAAATGATCATGTGAATTATACAATTATTGCATGTTGTTCTGTTCAAGTGCCAGTTTTCATCGACCTGCACCAGATTGCCTAAGTTTCCCCGAGCACCTATGTGACGCTGACTTCGTTCGCCATTGAAACGATCTTAAGTGTTTGTTCTTCGTGACAGCTGATGTCGTTGCATCAAAATGTGCCCAAGATTATGTGCGTTTAGCAAGAAACGAAGAAGTCGTCTACAGTCAATAATGGGTGTACTACATAAATTTATATTTTTCTTTAGATAGTCTAAACATTTTTTACCCCATATGAACTTTAAGAATACATTTAAAATTACACAGTAGCGCTTTCGCTTCATCTTGTCAATTGGTTTAACTGAGATATGAACTAAAGGAGAAGTTATTTTTAGATATAAAAATAGTCCACATTAATAAAAGTTACACTATATATATATTTTTTAAATTTATTCCAAAATGTCGCAAAATGGAAACGTATCTAAGCGCAGTTGTAGATTGCGGTTTGAATGCCCCATGGTAGTGCCACTGCACGGATGTCTGCTTGCTCAATTCTGGACAACGTCGATTTATTGTAATAGCTTCCGAATATGGAGGCATACCAACACATCAGGTTTTATTAAAATGGAAAATTGCTCTGTTAGCATGTCTCAATTTTTACAGTCACATAATGGTTAGTTATGGACGCACATGCAACAAAAACATTATTCTACAACAACCAGGTTGGTAGTACAATTAAACAATCATTGATTTCGTGGGTGGTGGTAACAATGCTTTAAATAAAGTTTGCGAGTTTGACTGACGGTAGTTTTGCTATGTTGTTCGACGACTAGCTAGATACAATGGGATTGAGGTTTACTTCGAGCTAGCAATTTTGATTTAATTAACCAGGTTAGTATGTTGTCCGACAGGCGTAAAGTCAATTTTCTACTGCATCTGCCGACATTTGATCGTGCACAGCAACAAATTCAATTACATGTAACGTAAAATGGAAATTGAGGTGGAATCTTACTTTTCATACTTGGTAGAGTAAATTTGGTGCTGGATGTGATCATAACTAAGTCAGCTATAAAATATTCAAAAGCCGAAGTGGAAAGCAATCAATTTCCGCTGCGCTTTATTGCCTTTTCATCATAATGTTGCAAGTGAATATGCACAGGTGTATTATTAACAGTACAAAATTCACAGCGGATTTTATTATATAACCAGTTTTATACCTATCTATACAATGTAGTGATTAACTGTTATGGATGAGAGTGGGACGCACACAGTCCAACTCAGTCTGTAATCAGTGTGGTGAACCAATGCGTTATGTCCAATTAAACTGCGTCCTAACTATGCATTTGTTCCATTATCTGTTGAAGTGAAATTATTGCGGCAGAAGGTCTGCGCAGTGTGCCATCAGTTCTTCGTTTGAACAACCCATCATAAAAAGCTAGCATAGTATTCAGCTCGTTTTCAATTGTAAATTTAATTCATTGTACCCTTCCTGTGTGCAAAAACAAAAAGAAATTTTATCAGATATAAGAAACGTTACTTTCGCATAGTCTTCTCAAATATTTACAAATGAGCATATCTTTATATATAAATTGGAAAGAAAAACAAGAAAGAAATATTTGAACATAAAGAGAGTGTGAAAAAACAGAAACCAATCAATTGCGTGCGTCACATTCATTTTGGACATACTTTCTAGGCCAGACGTCTCGCTAAAACCACCTTTGCCGTCGCCATTCACAGTCAACTTTGTGACCCCCAAAGATCATGCATTAACGCCATCTCTTCTGCAAACAGAACAGCGCGGTGACACTCACATTCAAAAATCAGTAGCCCGTCATCCCACCAAGTTCATATACCGTCTCTGGGAAGGCTTACCTATTGTTTACTTTACGGGTACGCAGCCCAACAAGCCAATTCTGTCGACCAGCCTTCAGAGAAATGTCTTCGTCTCAATTCACTCAATTTCTCACTCAGGAAGCAAGGCGACCGTCCGACTTCTTACAGATCGTTTATGGTATCACAGGCTATTGCGGAACACTAAACGATGAGTCTACGAGTGTGCTATTTGCCAGAAAAACAAAATCACACGGCACACTCGTTCAAGGTCTCAACATTTCCAACTACTTCTCGCCTAGCCATCGTCCACATCGACATAGTTCATCTGACAATGGTTCAATGTTTCAGCTACCTTCTAACTATGATTGATAGATTTACACGATGGCCTGCAGCATTATCTCTTGGCACCATTTCTGCAGACGAAGTAACTATCGGTTTTATCTTGGCATGGATATCCCATTATGGTTTTCCCAATGAGGTCATCACTGACATAGGCACTTGTTTCACATCGGATCGTTTCAAGGCCACCTTGTGGTTTGTGAGATGCACCTTACGCCAGACGACTGCCTACCATCCCCAATCTAATTCAAATGGAAATCAAAGCTGCTTTAGCATCCTCGTCCATTAATGGCAACTGGGTCGATGAAGTACCTTTAGTTCTGCTTGCCATGCGTTCTCGCACTCGTGAATCCATTAAAACTTCTACGTCACAACTCTTGTATGGCATATATCTACGCCTGCCTAGTAAGCTCCCACGTATACTACCCGCATAGAATGACCTACAAGACGAAGCTACCCGCCTTCTTCTTCATTTCGGTAGCACGTCTGAAAAGTACCCGAGACATACGCCTCGTCCAATCTTCGTTCACCCGCAGCTCCACAGCTGCAAGAGAGTACTCGTTCGCAACGACACTGCTGTTGCACCACTACAACCAAAGTATCGAGGTCCTTACCCGATTTTGCTCAGACAGCCGAACTACCTTATTATCACGCAAAGTTCGGCACATACATCAGTAAGTATAGACAGGTTGAAACCGTTCATCGAACCGCCAGATCCTCAGACTCTATCTGCCTACAATCTCAGCCTAGCAATAGGTTGCTTTGCATAGCGCATAACTGATAATTTTCTAACATTAATTTTTCGTTATTCTACGTATCAAATATTAAACTTTAAGCTCACCACTTGCGCCCTAGTTTAAACAACGTGACCTCAAATAATCCACATGATTCACTTACTTCTCACACTCATTTGTCTCACGTGGTATAACCAGCTGTTCTTAGCTAACAATCGTGCAGCATTTTTTAAACAGTTCTTTGGTATTATGCCATCTCTGCGACAATGTTCGAGAACACTTTTTGTCGTTACCCTTTTGATTTTCGTCTATATATTTTTATATTTAAACCTATGGCTCACACCGAAGCTGACACTGCCTATTTTGGTATGTCCAGCTTTTTAGAGCTTACGCCTGGTGTAGCTAAACTTAGTAGTTATCGGCTTCATATCATGGTACAGGATACTTTCAATGCATATCTCAACTTCACCAGTTGCACAGTGACCACTCTACGAATATCATGACCACAACGTCGAGCACACACTAGCTTCTTTGGTCGTATTTAAACACATTGACGGCGATCCAGCCTGCCCAGGTTTTAACTTAAACCTGGCAACTTCAGTGGCAATCTACCTTGAAATCCTCACGCTGCGACTCTCCAAACCTCACACTGTTCTATTTCGACTCATGTGAAATAGACCGGCTACTAGAGCTAACAATTTTTATAGCAAATCCTAGTGGTTATTTGGCATCATATCATTGTTGAAGTAACCAACAACCATACTTCAGCCCAGCATTTACGGTACATTTTATAAAAATAGACAATGGAATAATAATAACCAGCTGCTTAACTGGGTTTGAACTCTGCCTTACATTTTATCAAGCCTCGACGAGAGGAATGTTTTTCTTTTTTTCAGAGAGGAAAGTTAGGTAAGGGCTCAAGAACAGTTCGCCGACATATTGCCTAAATAAAATTCAAATATAATTTATGCAGCACTAATTAAAACAAGTGAAATTTGCCGTTGACCAAAGGTGTGCGAGCTTTCGTTTTCACGCTATATAAGCACGGTGCATTTACCATGCTTGTCAGAAGTCACGTTTGATTTCTGCTGCGCACTAAATGTGCGTGCTGTCTCTTGTCACACTGACACTACACCTACGCTGACGTCTTGACTTTCTTCACAAGCAGAATCACCTAATCACGCCAGTCTTGTTGTTGCACAACTAGTGAGACGGAGTAACATCTATTTATTGGAACTCTTCGTGTGCCAGTCACCACGGTGTTGTCGCAGATCTTCAACGAGACAATTCTGAGACTTTTCACAGCTTCTCGACGCTGATTTCAGCACTACAATAGAAGGAACACCAATCAGTCAACCAGAGCCGGTCTCGAGTGTCTAGGAGTACTTTTAGACACTCCTACACTATCTAACGTTCCTTGCATTTGGTGGAGAATGCAATTCTAGCCATATTAAGGGCCACCGACAGCACTAGTTCTCAGCATTTGTGGCACAGAACTCGTTTGTGACGTCGTACAGCCTTTACTTGAAGCCAGAGCGTTTTACGATAGAATATATTTATTAAAAAAACTAGCGTATCGAACCGACGTTCAAACAAAGAATCACGGTCAAATTGATTCCACAATTGACGATTGTGGGATAGTTGACAGCTGTCGTAGGTCGATAAAATCTTGATTCCTTTACATTTACAGGTGTATAGCTTGTATTTTTTCCAATGATTGATTAGTTCTTCTCGGTCCCGTCACTGTGAAGCCGTCCATAAGCTGCTTGCCTGCACCTGGATATGTAAAAGAATCAAGATTATACCAATTTACCTTTGCTATCAATTGTTCCGTAATCGTCAACTTTGGAATCAACTTGAACGATGCCAGCACTGCGCAAAGAATATTTCCTTTTAAAGAATCACGGTGATTAAAACGATTTATTTATTCATCGATTGGTAAAGCACTGACGTGAGTGATCAACGCTTACTATCTAAATGTTTTACGCTACGCATACATTCCATTAAAGTTCTCATGTGACTCCGTATAGTACCTTTTTCATGTGCAAAGATGTCATAGATTTGCAAAGGGAAAGGGTATTATAAATTTTATCAAAGCTCGCATTACAAAAAAAACAATATTCAAAAATAAAATTCAGATGAATAAACAGTGACTTAATTTACCTTATAAATTTCATTACAATGGCACTAAAATGGAATTTACAAATAATAATAATTAAAGTTCCGATAGGTTAGGCGTTTTCCGTCGAGCTTTGATGTTGATTTTAAAAGATTGAAATGTGTTGTGCAGTTTAGAGTTGTCTAACTATTTTGTTCCATCGATTAAAAGAAGTCTTTGAGTTTATTTAAATTATGCATGCTTTTTCTAAATAATTTTTAAAAGTATATTAGAGTGAAAAATAATCACAGCTGAGTTTATAAAGGTTGGGCTTTTATGTTATATAATCTTCATAGTATTGCTGTCATGTGAAAAAATTTTTTATCAGATACAAGGAACATTTATTTCTTATTTTCTCTTCAAGTATGCACAATCTATACCTATTACTAAAGCATAAAAAATTTAATTGACACTTAAATGCATTGTAAAATAGGCAACGTCCAAACATTTCCGTGTACTTATGTATTAGGTGTTGAACACCTAGTAACAAATTAGTGCAACTAGGACCAGAAAGATAAACTAAAGTCAACATGAACGGAAGATTTAATATCATGTGCACATTAGATTCGTGCTTGCTGGTAATACGCCCTATACTCACTAAAAGTGTGGTCAAAGAATGTGGGATATTTGAGTGGTACAATCTCCTATGTGAATGGGTATACCAACAGTAGTGAAGCTACCTTCATATACAGTCTACGACAACGCGACTTCAAAGACAACTCACTATATATATATATATATATATATATATATATATATATATATATATATATATATATATATATATATATATATTTACTCACAGACAAACTCGAACCTTTCCACACAATTCTTGCCTGGTGAAATTGTGTTAATATCAAGTTTAATCAAATTTTCATCTAGGTTTCGGAACTTTTTTCTCGTCCCACCATCATTTTGAGAGTTTCCAGGAGTTGCGTTCATGGGTTGTCACCTTATACTATCATTTATTGCAAAGATCCAATTGATCCCAATTTTCAAGTACATAGCGAGATTATCTTCGTGATAACTCGGTGCTTATTCGCACCTTTCCTCCGAAGGCTTCAACTTCGTTTATACTAATCTAATCTTATTTTCGTTGAATGGCTACGTTTTGTAGCAGCATTTCCCGTTCCATCATCAGGCCTCTAATCACACACACAGTCAAAATGCTCACAATAACAGATTTAAGCAAATATATATATATATATATATATATATATATATATATATATATATATATATATATATAGTTATTGTGTTTCATATGCTCCGTGTATATGCATATGTATAGTTTAGTTACTAAGACCAATCCTTTGTTTAAAACCACTAATTAGTCAAAAATTAAAATATGAATAGGACTGTTTCAGAACGAGGTTACCACGTTTGCCTAAATTTGCATTTTGTGAGCATTTGACTGTATGTTTGATTAGAGGCCTGATGATGGAATGGGAAAGACTTTTCCGAAACGCAGCCAGACAAGGAAGATTAGATAGTTCCTCATTTCCAGTGGTTAGTATGAACGATGTTGAAGCATTCAGAGGAAAGGGAAGAATCAAAACACACCCTCCACGAAGACGAATTCGATGCGTACTTGGAATTGAGGATCAATCATATCATTGCGAAAATGAAAAGGCTAATCGAACATCTAGGAAAAAAACTCGTGGATACGTTAAATATGATGGTCGCACTGCGCAACCAATAGCAATAAGCACATCAGATGTTTGGATTTTATGGTAGCATCTTATATTACTCCAGCATCGGAATAAATCACCAATAAATCAGATGAAGTAGACAAAGTGGAGCGCAAAGTAACAAATGAAATTAAGATCTTTACAGATACCGATTTAATTGGTGAAGCCACTGCACCGAAGCTCAAACCAGTTAGATCATCTACACCAACAATTTACGGATTACTAAAAACACACAAAAAGGTTGTCCCATAAGGCCAATTTTATCAATGGTAAATTCTCAGTTTTATGCACCAGCTAAATGGCTAGTTCTTATACTTGAATCATTACGTAAATTACTAGGTAATTATTCGGTTGCCGATTAGTTTAAGTTTGTAAATTAAATTCAAGTTATAAATGTTAAAAACAATATTATGGTATCTCTTGATGTTTCGTATTTCTTTACAAATTTTCCAATTGATAAAACCATTGACATTATAGTCAAAGCTGTAAAACACGAAATTCGACCATCGCCGGTGCCAGGTCACACTCTACGCAAGCTTATCTTATTATGCTCGAAAGATGTACGGTTTCATTTTAAAGAAAGCATCTATAATCAAACAGATGGTGTGGCAATGGGGAGTCCCTTATCTCCAGTGTTGGCTGAGATTTTTCTAGGGCACCTAGAGAACACATCATTAAAGCGTGACATACGTAAGTGTGCTCAATATGTTCGGTTCGTGGATGATATATTTCTTGTCCTTAAGGACAGGTCGCAACGTCGACACTGCTTCAAAGTTTCAACAAAGCACATAAGAATATGGGCTTCACTTCAGAGCAAGAGATAGATGATCTTCTGCCTTTCCTAGATGTACTATTAAAGAACGAAACTAATTGTAAATTAAACAGAACAATTTACCCTAAACCAATATGGTCTGCACAGTATTTGCATTACAGTAGTTTTGTGCCGTTTCAATATAATTTATCAACAGTTCGTGGCTGCTTTTCAAGAATTGACAGGTTGGTTAGTCATGATTTAAAAGAAAATGAATATAATAAAGCATTTAACTATTTAATGTCTAATTGTTATCCCAGAAAATTAATTGAATCAATTATTAAAAGGGGAATTAAACAGAAATAGACGTATTACGGGCCAGAAAAGAAAACAATCTACCTAAACACCCCATTTAAGGGGGATGCAGTTTCCCGAATGGCACAAAAGAAAGTTGAAGCGGCATTAACACGCACATTTAATGCAGCTAAACTAAGATTGTTATTTAGAGTAACACGCTTGCCTTTACCAGCAATCAAAATATTATTTACCAATATACATGCGCAAGTTGTCGATCAACTTAGGTAGACCGATCGACCAGACGGTTAATTACACGAATTAGAAGACATTGTAATTTAAACGAATGTTATAAACCAAAAGGGTGAATACACGTCTGCAATTGCGCAACACACCGTTGAAAAATTATAAGTATGTTCTAAAATAATTACTAAATGCAATAAAAAAGTGAGTTAGCCACATACGAAGCCTTATGGATAAACAAATTGCAGCCGAATTTATAAAAGCAGAAGAAGCATGTCCAAGCATTGAGCTTAAACTGGATGTGATGCACACAATTTATTTGTTTCCTTTTTACACTTTCTCTGTGTTTACATATTTATATCATGTTTTTCCTTTTAATTTGTGTATAAAGAGTTGTTCATTTGTAGATACTTGAGAAGAAAATGAGAAAGAAGCGTTTCTTGTATCTGATAAAATTTCTTTTTGTTTTTGAACATGGAAAGGGTACTATGAAATCACTATTAGTTGTTGAAGCAGCAAGGAAACCACTTAAATCCATCGTTATGCTATTAAACGAAGCATGAACTTCGTACGATGACTATTTATTTCAAAATAATTATGAAGCCGGGTTTGGAAGCTATTCGTTCAAACGAATGCTTTTCTAGAGGTCTCCACCTGGCGACGTATTCTGAGTTAATTTACTCAAAAAACTCAATTGAGCATTTAATCTTCCTACTGGGCGGCTAGTCTGAACTAAGGAGAATGCTTCTTGCATGACGTAACCTAGCAACATGCAATATAACAAAGGAAAAAAATGCCATGCTTGTGACTAATGCGAGTCCTGTAAACTTGCTACTCTACATCTTAATCTCTGAATAAACTTGTCACCTATATTTTAGAGTACTGTTAGGCCCCAAACAAAATATTTTATTTGTCTCTTGTTGTGTTACTTGACATTAGTAGCCAGGTCTCCAACTGGGGCTCAAAAACGTGGAATATAGTTTAAAATATTCGAACGCTTGAGTCGTTAATTTGGTGGACAGCAAAAATGAGCCCCAGAATCTAAGCAGGACGGCATGTTCTGGCCATCGCTGAAGTTTTGTTCATGAAAGAGGAGAATGGCTGAGCGAATGACTCTTTGTGTAAACCGAAAACATTTAAGTATGCGTCCTGCAGTTTTATTAATTCATTGGGTTCAATTTCAACTTTTTTCAATCCAATTATGTAAGACCAAATATCAAAGACAATAATAAAGAGCCGACGTCACAGAGCATATTTTCACAGAGCATATAACTTAATTGTTGCGCAAATTATCTCCATTAAAAAGGGCTATGAGATGTGCTTCAAAAAGAATGTTTACATACTAAATGGGGCCAAATGATAATTAGTCGACACCACAAAGCCTACGTACACAAAGCCATCAACTAATTGTGGCGCAAACTATCTCGATCGAAGTGCTTTCAGATAGGCTTACAAATAAATGATTACATCTCAATTGAGGCCAAATTATAACGAGCCGACGCCCGAAAGTCCGTTACCACAAAGCACATACTTCAATTGTGGCGCAATCTATCTAGATAGAAGTGCTATGAAATTGGCTATTAAATAGATGTTTATACTCAAATAATGGCTAAATGACAAAGAGCCGATGCCAAGCATCCTGTTATCACAAAGTACGTAATTCAATTGCGGCAAAAATTATCTCGATCAAAATGCTTTCAGATGGGCTTTCAAATAAATGATTACACCCCGATTGGGGCCAAATTATAAAGTGCCGACGCCAGAAAGTCTGTTATCACAAAGCACATAACTCTATTTTGGCCAAAACTATCTCGATTGAAGTACTATGAGATTGACTTTTAATTAAATGTTTACACCCCAATTAAAGCTAAATGATTTCAATGATGCATTTGACTCGGTGGATCACAATGTTTTATTCCATATTCTACAGAAAAGTGGTTGTCCCAATATCTTTTAATATTATACGCGCTCTCTACATAAATAATTCTATTCGCGTTCAGTTCTACAATGAATTAACGCACAATTTACAACCAGCAGTGGTGATCGTCAAGGCTGTCTACTTTCCCCTATTTTGTTTAATTTTTTAATAGGAGCTATTATGGACAACACTCTCACAAATTTAGAATGCAGGTGTTGAAGTTCTCTCGGGCGGCAAACTAGTCGATCTTGACGATTCAGACAAGATCGTACTATTATTTAACAATCGAGTTTCTGCTCAGGCCACCTTGAATAGATAAGCAGACATTGTTCCGTCTCTCGGTATGAAAATCGTACCCTCTAAATGTAAGATGCTGTTATAGAATCACCCACCACTCATTCCAACGTTGCGACTGCAGAATGAAGATGAAGACATAGTCGACAGGTTTACATATCTTGGGAGCTCCATCAATAAAGTAGGCAATATGTCCGATGAGATGAAAA
Organism: Eudiplozoon nipponicum; assembly: GCA_029291075.1. NCBI lineage: Eukaryota > Metazoa > Platyhelminthes > Monogenea > Mazocraeidea > Diplozoidae > Eudiplozoon > Eudiplozoon nipponicum. Next base: position 17,409 of record JAQBSW010007965.1, read on the forward strand.
TACGGATCGCGAAAGCTAGAGTAGCTTTCTCGAACTTTCGTCATTTATGGAGAAACGCGAATATTTCTTTTTGCCTTAAAGGTCGTGTTTACAATGCATCTGTATGCACAGTCTTACTATACGCTAGTGAAACTTGGCCTCTTAGAGTTGATGATTTGAAACGCTTACATGTTGGTTGCCAACAACGAATAACTAACGTTGACATCCGTAGAGGTATTTTTGGATCTGACAATAACAGCTCGTCGTTAGTAAAACAAATGAGGTTGCATCAACTTCGTTGGCTCCGTTACGTTTTGCGTATGCCCTCATTTCGATTTCCCAGTAGAGCTATGTTGTCTCATCCAGCGCCAGATTGGCCTAAATAAGATGGATAGATTTTGACATGGCAGAAACAGTTGAAGTCACTTCCATCCAAATTGGGTAGTATAGGACCTATTAATCTGCCAGGATGCTTTCCATGTGCATATCATATTTCTTGGTTAGAAACCCTTCGCGATATGGCATCGAATCGAGCTCATTGGCTATCCTGTTGTAGATGTATAGTAGAATCATCTTCGCAAATTTCTTTTCTTAGTAGGGCAAAGTTAGCTACGATATTTGGTTTCGTTTATGACGTGATACAGTGAAACCCGAAAAGAAGATGTATTACTGATGTTGCCTTGCCCTAAAGCTGACTTGACCATAATGTTTTTGCGCAGAAGTTTATTTTGCCGCACTTCTGTGATATATCTTGATAAATATACACATACTAACAAGGTACTCTTTTTATCTCTCACTCTGTCTCTCTCGTAAATCTCACTAATAATTTGTGTTGTGGAGGAAGAAAAATTCTCCGTCAAAATTAAAGTAACATTAACTGATAAATTTAAACCACCTTGGCTGATTGTAACTAGTTTTATTTATTTTCCAGAACTTTCTTTGTTTAAATAATTGACTTTGAATTGTGCGCCATTTTCAGTTTTCGAGCATACGGTCCTCGACTGGTTGTATCTTACTTTGGCCTGCTGCAATTATCTCATTTAACTTCTTTTAAAACTGATCAACATTTACAATATATACCTGCTTATACTGTCTTATATTTTTATTGATGCACGCATAGAAGGGACGTTCTGGAATAGGTAATTTAATAATTCTGTTGTTCACGTCTATTTCTTTCCAGATTATTTGTTTGGGTGTTTTGTACGAGACAGGTTTCACTTCCCGATTTGCCTAACATTAAGTGTCGATTTAATAATTAAAATTACATAGATATGGATGCAGATCTTAAATTTGAGGACACTAGCAAGTTAACGCAAGATATTACAGGTTTGAATTTAGCAGATGCGAATGGAAATATAAGCTTATCAGATTCTACTGTTAATTTTAGGACTACAAGCGATCTGGCATCTATGGGGTTCTCAGACACGAATAGGTTAGGAGCCTCTACAAAATTTGGCGACCGCTCCAATCCAAGAATATTAAGTCTACCGCAGTATAAATCTGAAAAACTTTCAAGTTGGGTCGGAGATGCCCAAATGATATTTAGTGCTTATAATATTGTAAATCCCATTGAGAAATTTGTTGCAGCATGGATGGCATTGCCTGAAAATTTCCGAAATGCCTTGGAAAATTTCAGAGACAGAACTGTGAAAGAAAAACCGTACAATGCATTTGAGTTACTAATGGCTGAAATTCAACAGAGATATCAGCCTGGAAGATCGGCGCAAATGTGCTAATTATTACGCTTAGAAGAAATAGGGCGTCAATTGCCGTCTGAATTTTACGAACGCCTTTACACAAAAGCTTCCAAGTTCAATATATCCAGAGATGTAGTCAACACAATTTTCACAGCTGAGCTACCATTTAGGCTTAGAACCACATTGGAAGTATTTGACACTATGAGCATTGATGGGCCAATTAAACTCAGAGGGTTAGACGGCGTGTATAAACAGCAGGAACCACAAGTACATGCTGTAATAGCAGATTCTGTCACAATGCAGCCAGTCAGGGCAGATACCGAAAATCACCTGACTATACAAGAAACCTTGCGTTTCTTATGTAGAGAAGTTGCTAGCTTACGTAGTAATATTGCACAACTTCAGAGTCAGGATAAGTATAATAGACGTCGAGGGAGTCACTCGCGTCAACGCTTCGAAGGGCCACGTGGATGGTGTAAGGCACATTGCGAATACGGACGCAGTGCGAAGTGCCAAGGTGGAAATTGTATATACCCGCGATTAGGTGGACCCAGATGGAAAGGAAGCACAAAACCGGTTGAGAGAAATCCATCACCGGAAAAAGGACAAAACCCCTGCTAGTAGGAGCCGTAGTGGGGGTTCCATTGCAAAGGCTCCCAGATATGCCTTTAAAAGGCATACTTAAGGCAAAAGTTAAAAATGCGACAGGACCAGTTAGCACCGATACAGAAGGCAAGAGAGTCCGATTCTTACTAAGCGGAGATCTGGAAAACATTGCCGGATTATCCAGCAACAAGTTCATTATTAAAGATGAATTATCTGGATTAGAATTTCTCATCGATACGTGTGCTGATGTAAGCACAGTTAGGTCAGATATGGTGGAAGCAGATTGCCCCACATTTGATTATCAACTATGGGCCGCTAACGGTAGTCCGATAGGTGTGAAAGGGATGAAAGAAATGTCGGTAACGTTAGGCCAGAAATCTTCCTTCCGATGGAATTTTCTAGTAGCCGATGTCAAGGACCATATCATTGGTATGGATTTCTTGACACATTTCAAGCTGACATTAGACCCCAAAGCTAGGACTATCGCAGAAGGCGTAGGGATATCAACACCTACTGATTCTAACACGTCGGCAGTTAGAACAGTTCTTTTACCCCGTCCAACGGTCGCACATGACTTTGCCGATATCATTGAGAAGCACCTAGCAGTGTTTCAGCCTTTCAGTGCCAAAAGGATAGGATTGAAGACAGGAGTAGAACACCAAATAGAATTGGTGGCTCCATTGCCTTGTTCACCAAAGGCTCAACCATTGGCACAACACAAGCAACAAGTTGCTTTATCAGAATTTCACCAATTGCGCGAAGAGGGGATTTGTAGAAGGTCAAATTCCAATTTTGCTTCCCCAATAGTGGTAGTTCCTAAACCTGAAGCGGGTCAATGGAGGGTTTGTGGAAATTATCGTCTATTAAACTCATTTACGAAGGATGATTTATATCCTCTCCCAAACCAGAGTACCTTACTCCGAGTTATAATGGGATATGAGGTTTATTCTACTTTAGATCTCCAGAAAGCGTACTATCAGATACCAATGGAGGAAAGTTCAATACCACTCACCGCAGTCAGATTTCCAGGATGGGGATCGCATGAATTTCTTCGAATGCCTTTTGGTTTGAAAAATGCCAGTCAGACATTTTAGCGTTTGACTGAAAAAATCCTTCAGAATTATCCATTTGGCGGGGGGGGGGATAGACGACATAATAATTTTTAGTCGCTCACGAAATGAACATCGTACGCATTTGGAAACGGTTTTGACCAGGCTGGAACAATATGGATTATTGGTCAAATCTAATAAGAGTAATATCGGATGCTCTTCAGTTAGATATCTTGGTCATATACATTCCAAAGACGGAATTAAACCTTTGGAAGATAAGATCCAAGCTATAAAGGACGTAACGGAACCCCGAACCGTACGCCAGTTGCGAAGGTTCTTGGGTATGATCAGCTATTATCGTCGATTCATTCCAGGTCTAGCCGGAATTCTTGGATCGTTAACACGCCATCTCACTCGTGAAAAGAGCACGATCAAGAAGTCTTGGCCTATAAACTTGAGTCCAGAAGACTGAGAAAAATTCCAGAAGGCCAAGGAAATGCTAAGTGACATAACCACATTAGCACCTGTAGATTGGGAGAAACCTTTCGAGCTAATCACAGATGCCTCAGATGTTGCAATAGGGGCAGTGCTACAGCAAAGATATCAGGACATAGTAAGACCGATTGGGTTTTATAGCCGTAAGCTTAATGATCGAGAGAAACGTTATGATACGTTTGGCAAAGAGCTTCTATTAGTGTATGCCGCAGTGCAACACTTGGAGCATTACTGAGACGGTCATAAGTTTAAGTTATTGACCGATCATAAGCCATTGATCAGTATACTTGGTAAAACAGCTAGGCTTAATTACTCTCGTAGAGTAAATTCACAAATAACACGGTTAGCAGAGTTCGATTTCACTGTGTCTCATATTGCTGGTAAGGAGAATGTGGTAGCCGATGCACTTAGCAGACCGAATGAAGCCGATGTCGAGCTGATATTTCAAGGTCCGTTGAAGAGTTTAGATAATTCTATGCATGATTTAGTTAGTCAAATCGAGGAAGCGCAAGGATCGGATCCCTTTACGTTAGTTTTGTCCAAAAGGCCAGGATATGTTCGTAAGCTCATAAGTGGCAAGTGGTTGTTATGCGAAATGTCTAGAAGTCAACCACGACCATATGTGCCGTTGGAGTTACGGGCCAAGATTACCGAAGTGTTACACGACATGGGTCATCCGTCCATTAAAGCCCCCATTCGATTGATTAACGACAGATACGTATGGCCGCACATGTCTAAAGACATAGGAGTATGGGTAAGAACCTGTGCCAAGTGTCATACGTGTAAGGTGTGGAGACATACCAGAACCGAGATAAAGAATATTGGGGTACCAATTTGACGGTTCAGACACGTACATATAGACATTGTCGAGATGCCCGAGGTAAAAGGTAACAAATATTTGCTGACAATGGTAGATAGATTTAGTCGTCAATTCGATGTGGCGATTTTAAAAGACTTGAAAGCGCAAGAAGTCTTGTTCGCGTTTCTACATAATTGAATATCGCGTTATGGTGTTCCGGAAAAGGTCACCAGTGATCGCGGTAGTCAATTTATATCCGAGATTTTCGAGTTATCCCTCAACATCACGGGAACCACTGTATTGCATACTAGCGCATATAACTCACGAGCGAATGGGATGGTAGAAAGGCTGCATCGTGAACTGAAAGCTGCGTTAAGGTGTACTAGTGGAACAAGCTGGATACACGATCTTCCTATAGTACTACTCGCCATGCGCAACAGATATAGGGCACAATTTGGTACTTCAATAGCAGAACTGGTTTATGGAGAACCATTAAGGTTGCCTGGAGATCTTCTAATAGAAACTCTAAGATGTCTTGATTGGGCTTCTAGTTATGTATATTGGTTCGTAGGAGCACTTAGAGATAAGATGTGTCGTTTGGCTCTGACCAAGACTAAAAAAGCAAAAACCAAATTCTATGTGTCCTCTGATCTAAGATCGGCTTCGCATGTGTATGTATCTAATGAAAATAGGAAGAATTGCCTGACACCATTTTATAAAGGACCATACAAGGTCAAGAGGATGACTGACAAGAATGTCATCATAGAGATAAATGGCATTGAGGATTGTGTTACGTTGGATCGTTGCATTCCCCAGTTTATCTGGTTAGACGATATGACTAAATTAACAAATGCTTTGAATGACCGTCGTTCCACGGGCGAATCTGACGTGTGCAGGCACATAACGAAATGCAGAACTCAGAAGACGCGTTGTCTAATATAGCAAAATCTTATTCTACCAGTTCACAACATGAAAACTGTTTGGCTATACCAGATGATACGGAAGAACCAGTGTAAACTCTACCGGGCGCGATGCCGACCTCAGGGGCGCCATTATGCACAACTCGTTCTGGAAGAGTGCAACGTCAGCCGAAGAATCATGATTACGTCTATTACTAGCCGTCTTTTTTGAGAAGGTGGTGTATGTGGAGGAAGATAAATCCTCCGCCAAAATTAAAGTAACATTAACTGATAAATTTAAACCACCTTGGCTGATTGTAACGAATTTTATTTAAAAAGAATATTTTCTTTTATTTTCCAGAACTTTCTTTGTTTAAATACTTGACTTTGAATTGTGCGCCATTTTTCAGTTTTCGAGCTTTACGATCCTCGACTGGTTGTATCTCCTTTGGTCTGCTGCAATTGTCACATTTTTCTTCATTAAAAACTGATCAACTTGTATAATATATACCTGCTTATACTGTCTTATATTTCTATTGATGCACGCATAGAAGGGACGTTCTGGAACAGGTAATTTAATAATTCTGTTGTTCACGTCTATATCTTTCCAGATTATTTGTTCGGGTGTTTTGTACGAGACAGGTTTCACATCCTGATTTGCCTAACATTAAGTGTCGATTTAATAATTAAATTTCATAGATATGGATGCAGATCTTAAATTTGAGGACACTGGCAAGTTAGTGCAAGATATTGCAGGTTTGAATTTAGCAGATGCGAATGAAAATATAAGCTTATCAGATTCTACTGTTAATTTTAGGACTACAAGCGATCTGGCATCTATGGGGTTCTCAGACACGAACAGGTTAAGGGCCAATACAGTGTGTCTAAATTATTATTTTTGTCGATAAAAATATTTTTTTATTAGATTAGATTATAAAGAGCCAACACTCTAAAGCCTGATCTCAATGAACACATAACTCAATTGTGGCGTTAACTTTATCGGTCGAAATGCTATGAGATTGGTTTTCAAAAAAATGATTGCATCCCAATTCGGGACAAATCATAAAGACCCGACGCCGTAAAGACTGTTCTCACAGAACAAATAAATCAATTGTGGAGTTAACTATCTCGAACGAAATGCTATGAGATTGGTTTCCAAAAAAATGATTCCATCCCAATTGGGGACAAATAATAATGAACCCAGGGCCCTAAAGCCTGTTCTCACAGTACACAAAACCAAATTGTGGCGTTAACTATTTCGATCAAAATGCTATGAGATTCGTTTTTTTAAAAGGATTGCATCCAAATTGGGGACAAACTATAAAGACTTAACGCTCTAAATCCTGATCTCATAGAACACATAACACAATTGTGGCGTTAACTATGTCGACCGAAATGCTATGAGATTGGTTTTAAAAAGGGATTGCATTCCAATTAGGGACAAGTTATAATGAATCGACGTCCTAAACCCTGTTGTCACAGAACACATAAATCCATTATGCCATTAACAATCTCGATCGAAATGCTAATGAGATTGGTTTTCAAAAAAATGATTGCAGCCCAATTCGGGCTAAATTATAAATAGCCGACGCCCTGAAGCCTGTTCTCACGGAACACATAACTGAATTGCGGCCTTAACTACCTCGATCAAAATTCTATGAGATTAGTTTTCAATAAAGGAATGCATCCCAATTGCGGAAAATGATAAAGAGGCGACTCCCTAAAGCTGTTCTCAAAGAAAACATAACTCAGTTGTGGCGTTAACTATCTCGATCGAAATGCTATGAGATTTTGTGAACCTATTAACAATTTAGTTCAGTTGTGACCATAAGGATAAACCAAAGGCAGCATGAACGGAAAGTTTAATCTCATGCACATTCGTTTCGTGCTTACTGGCGACTCATCAGTAGGAGCGGGTATTACGCCCTTTAACCACTATATATTCGGTAGAAGAATGTGGAATAATAGGACGGTACAATCTCCTAGACGAATGTGTAAACCTGTAATAGTGAAGCTAACATAATCTAAAGTCAACGACAATGCGACTTCAATGCTAACTCACACTATATAATATATATACCGAGTCTGTAAAGGATACTAACACTATGGCTATTGTGTGAGTAACTGATACCTTTTTTGAAATCGATGAGTACCGGATACTAACACTATGGTTTCCGAGTCGGTACATGATACCAACCTGATGGATATAAATTTATGCTAAAGTTCACCCAAATTGAGAATTACAACAATTTCCGAACACCTGTTACTCCAGTTAAACCATACACTCTGGCCTTCATCGATATCAGTTATCACATTTCGCGATAAGCATGACATCTTTCAATTCAATATATTACAGTTACATACTGTTTGTTGCGAAGAACTAATATATATGCAAGTATGTATTAGGTTTTGCGAACCTAGTAACAAATTAGTTCAGTTGTGACCAGAAGGATAAACCAAAGGCAGCATGAACGGAAAGTATAATCTCATGCACATTCGTTTCGTGCTTACTGGCGACTCATCAGTAGGAGCCGGTATTACGCCCTTTAACCACTATATATTTGGTAGAAGAATGTGGAATAATAGGACGGTACAATCTCCTAGACGAATGTGTAAACCTGTAATAGTGAAGCTAACATAATCTGAAGTCAACGACAATACGACTTCAATGCTAACTCACACTATATAATATATATACCGAGTCTGTAAAGGATACTAACACTATGGCCATTGTGTTAGTAACTGATACCTTTTTTGAAATCGATGAGTACCCGATACTAACACTATGGTTTCCGAGTCGGTACATGATACCAACCTGATGGATATAAATAATATACCGGCTCCTACTGATGAGTCGCCAGTAAGCACGAAACGAATGTGCATGAGATTATACTTTCCGTTCATGCTGCCTTTGGTTTATCCTTCTGGTCACAACTGAACTAATTTGTTACTAGGTTCGCAAAACCTAATACATACTTGCATATATATTAGTTCTTCGCAACAAACAGTATTTACCTGTAATATATTGAATTGAATGATGTCATGCTTACCGCGAAATGTGATAACTGATATCGATGAAGGCCAGAGTGTATGGTTTACGTGGAGTAACAGGTGTTCGGAAATTGTTTTAATTCTCAATTTGGGTGAACCTTAGCATAAATTTATATCCATCAGGTTGGTATCATGTACCGACTCGGAAACCATAGTGTTAGTATCCGGTACTCATCGATTTCAAAAGGGGTATCAGTTACTAACACAATGGACATAGTGTTAGTATCCTTTACAGACTCGGTATATATATTATATAGTGTGAGTTAGCATTGAAGTTGCATTGTCGTTGACTTCAGATTTTGTTAGCTTCACTATTACAGGTTTACACATTCGTCTAGGAGATTGTACCGTCCTATTATTCCACATTCTTCTACCAAATATAGTGGTTAAAGGGCGTAATACCGGCTCCTACTGCTGAGTCGCCAGTAAGCACGAAACGAATGTGCATGAGATTATACTTTCCGTTCATGCTGCCTTTGGTTTGTCCTTCTGGTCACAACTGAACTAATTTGTTACTAGGTTCGCAAAACCTAATACATACATGCGTATTATATGTAAAACAAAATTAGATATGCGGTTCTCTCCTCTAGTAGTCATGCATACATTGTACGTGACCCGAAATTTCGGCTGCACAATTTCTATGCAGTCACGAACATTAAAGTTTTGCAGCTTTCGCCACATATATGTGTATAAATAGGTAATACAATGAAACAATCATTAATTGCGTGGGTGGTCGTAACAATTATTTAAACCGGGTGCTTGCGAGCTTGAAGTGAATACTAATCCCATTTTTAATCCAGTTGTTGAACAACGTGTAGCAAAAATTAGCGTCGTCATTAATTCTGACGCGTTTGACTCAACCAGAATCATCAGCAGTACGTTTAACTGATTGTAGTTTTTGTGTTGTTTTATGACTGATAAGTGTAAAATTGCATTTGTATTTCTTACTACGTTTCGGCAACCACGACGTTTCAAGAATTTTTACCACGACTGCACAGTCAATGATTGTTTCCATTGACTAGTATTTTAATTAATAAATATATGATAGAAAAATTAATATTCTTCAGAATCCAACAATCAATTAAAATTAACATTATTCCGAAGCTTTTATTAATAGAAAACAACGACTATTTGCATGCAAATGAAGCTCCATTTTTCGATACAATAATTAACAAAATCATCCCTCCCACACACACACTATATATATGTATGCTGTATGTATATATATATATATATAGAGAAAGTATATATATATATATATATATGTGTATATATATATAACTGTTAATGTAATAAAAAGTTGCTCACAATAGACTTTATTCTGTATAATGGGGTATGCCCATCAGAATATATAGCAGATGGTATATGCAATATTTGTTTGACTATATTTATGAAAATTTTAAAATAAAAGCATCATAACAATAAAATTGTTATCGATATAATTTTTAATTAACCCGGCAAAATTTGGAAATATTTCATTTAGGTCAATTCTTTTCAGAATGAGAAAACATATTGATGTAATATTCAATAAAAAATATAGCATATTAAAGAACTGAATAAAAATTATCTAATTTTTTTAAAGAACAAAGTACCTTATTTCTAGGTACATTGTCTTAAAATTACCACTTATAATCATCATGCAGTTAATTTATTATTATTGATTGTAGCTATTACTGAACTGTTGACGCAGTTTGAAATATGTGAGCGAAATTTCGAAACACGTTGTTTCCAAACAATTCGTCATGCTTACATGCGGTCAGCAGTATGATTCTCGACCTTTCTTATTCGTGTGGCCTTAATTTTATTGACAATAACAATTGTATGCATGGTATAAGTACAGTTAACGTGAAATATTAATTTCCTTTATAACCCACCGCACACGACGATTTTTGACGCGTAGACGAGGCTGTAGGCTTCGCATAATAGGAAAGGCATGCTCAATTGTGAACGGCATACATGATAACCGTGTCTAACGAAATTGAAGTTCGGACTCAATAGGGACAATTTGGTATAGAACACTTCGTGTTTCTGCCGAGAGTGAGTGCATTGTGTTCCATCGTGCAGAGCTTCTTATACTTTTTGTTTTAAAACTTAATATAGTAAGTATACAAATTTACCCACCGTTAGTCACATCAACAACGATTTAATCTTTATATCTTATTCAATATGACGAAAGTATTAATTTTGTATTTTATTACACAAACTGATTGCCTCCGTAGTGTAACAACTATTATACCCGTGCAGGTAAGTTGGAATTATTTTTATTTGAATTGATCTAGAATCTTTTTGAGAAGTGGACACTAAAATTACCCTTGTTTTGCTTGATCAAATCTGGTGCAAATGATAAATTTCGGTGAAAAACCGGCTTTTTAGAAAAAGAAATTATATTGTAGCTACATGATTCAATTTGTTTCAACACTATAGTTAGGAAAATTACGGAATCAACGCTTTCAATTAATTAGAGCCAAATAATGAAATCAGGTTAAAGATTTGTTTCTTTAACATCAATTAATTGTTTGATGCAGCCAATACTGTTATGCGTAGGGACAGAAAACGTGAGACTTAATTAAATTAAACTTTTCTTAGCTTAATTTCTGTAAATTGAACGCAAACGTTTGCCATGTTCTTCTGCCCAAAAAGAAGAAATTTCTACATTTCTCAGCAAAGAGCAAATCACATGATTTAGCCTTCCAGGATGACGTTATATCTCAAGTTAAATCGCTTAAATACTATGCAAAGTAACAAATGGACAACATTATTTTTATCAAAGTGCATTGCAATACGTCAAGGACATTTTTCATTTCATTATCAGCAACAACTATTTTATAAAATGTTTGAAGAATAAAAAAAAGATCTATCCCGAGTTTTCACCGTAATGGCCTTCTATTCCTTATACGAAGCATCACTCGTTAATCCTGTGCATGGTAGACGTAATAAGGCACCATACTTGTTGCAGAATCATCATCGGCATCTTTGCTGACTTTATTTTCTTGCTTCATTAGTACAGCCTCAAAATCCGTGTTCACCCATTCACCTGAGCACCTCACGCAAATATGTTTGCCACCCTTTCCTGAGCAGACATTGTTACGATTATCGGTTACCTCGTCGCTATTGTCAACGTTGCACGTTGCATTGAAGCATTTCGAACACCAGTGTTCTGGTAGGTATACTTGGTGATCCTTAACTTCGTGATGACGAATAAAAGTTTGTGGCGGTTGTTTAACAGTCGGATCAACTAGAAATGCGTGGTTGTGTGCCCCTGTCAGACCATACAACTGAGGTACAGAGTTCGTTTGTGGATATGGCTTTGCAGTTTTGAAGGCGTCGTAAGTTTCGTCACAGCCGAAGCAGAACAAAAATGGTCCAGCTCCTACGCTGCATAAGAAGAACATAACTAAAGCGCTTAGAAATAACCCAAAGGCCACCCAGCACAAGTAATATTGGCTGGCAAACCGTTCTGATGTGTTACGCTTAATCTCCTGTTAAAGTAATGTAAATTTACAGAAGAAATCAATACATTTTTATAATAAGTTTAAAAATATGTTAATGTTTTGTTGAGATAATGCAAATAAGCGACCATTTTAAAATATATTATAATTTAAATGTTTGTATAAAAATTATTGACCAAAATTTATAGCTTTTAACAAATTAATATATATATATATATATATATATATATATATATATATATATATATATGTATATATATATATATATATATATATATAATTTATTTATTTTGTAGTCTGAACCTTCCAATCCACCTAACACACTACGGTTTGGTATTATTGCATACCAATTAAACTTTCATCCTCAATGTAGGCAGTGGTCGAGACAAAAAAGAATTATTCATGCTGTTCTGCGTTGTGCATTAAGCATATTTGCTATAATGTTTTAGCAGATGGACAAATCTTAGCCACTTTTGTTGTTACGATGATTCAAATTGTAAGCCAGTTTTTGGAAAACACTTGTTATTGCTGTGAAGTTCCTGAATACAAATCAATCTATGGCCCATAAGTTTGACTTTATTTAAAATTTTCGTGAATTAATAGCAGACATAGATGATTCTTGGATTGTTTAAGATAGGTAGGCAATCATTTATTGCAAGAGTGGTGATAACAAATGTTTAAATTAAGTATAAAAGCTTGAAATAAATACCAATCTCGTTTTATTTAACCAGTCCATTGTAACAAATGCAAGACTTCTAGAGTTGATAGCTATATATCCTTACATGCTTTCCTTATAGACGCATTGCGGTTCAGTCCTCGTCAGTCAGTTTGCCGTCGTGCTTTGATTATGAGCATAAAAGATCGAAACTTATCATTATGTGTGACTATAGGTAGTTTCGCTTTTGTTCGATGACTGGTTAAATTAAATGGAATTTGTGTTTACTTCAAGCTCGCAGACTTGATTTGAGAAATTGTTTAAGATAGAGTTTTCCAGTTACATTTTGTTCCATTTACTGTAAATTACTCTCCAAATGATCATTTTTTCTTGTAAAAATTTGAATGCTTAAATTGATTGCTTAGTAGAATCTTCATAACTTAAGAAATATCTCATTGATTTAGAAATCATTCTACTTATATTTATGTCACTGAAATCAGAGTTTGACTCTCAGTCTCTTTTCTCTTTCTAATACTCACAATTTCTCTCAACTGTTTTAGATCATTGAGTATAATACCAAATTTCGGTCACATATTGATAATATTTTGTAATGAAAGCTTTAATAGCATTCAATTTACCATTCATATATTTAAAGATCAACTGAAATTTTATAATACATTAAATATTTCGTTTTATTATCTCCTCAAATATCCATTCTCAGGCCATTTTGAGTACGCATAACCAAACGTAACATAAAATATTTTTCTTTGCATTGAGTATCATAATAATTTATAAAAAAGTTGAAATTCTTACCACTCTTCATATGTTAACGTTAAATATACTAAACACATTATATTTATAACAAATCACCATAAGTTACGAATTGAAAATAATTGGTTTATAGGGCACAATTTTTATAATTGACAATATTTTTTCTGAGCGCTATTTTTTCACACATGGCTTAGTGATAGTGTTTATCGCCATATTTTAAGAGCTAATTACTGTTCTAACTTGCTTAGAGATTATGCAGTCCATGGTGAATAATTTTCTTAAAGTTTTGCTAAATTTGGAGTAAGATAAATCCGGCAAATAGGAGTAACTCTTCCGTATACATTTGCTTAGTGAAAAGATCCTCATGTAAGTAGCGAAGTTAAAATATTCCAAATATTTCGAATTATCTTACAGTGGTCTTGTTCAATTCAAAGTTTTCAGTATTCTCTATTCAATCCCTGGTTGACACCAAAGTCGAAATAATACATGAGTGTGGGAAAATTTATTTTTTTAAGCTTAGTAATATTCAGTATGGGCGTTTCCTATAGTAGTCCAATTGGCTTAATTAGCACCGATAACAGAGTTTCACAGTTACTATAAACTGCGACAAATCGGCAATTTAATATGTGCACAATTAAATCGGAAACTTTACAATATACAATGCCGAAACCTTTAAAGTTGAATGAAATTTCAAAGTTAACCCACTCATTAGAGTAAACCCGAAAGCGCTCACCCGGTAACTTTAGCCTACTTTTGTCTAATTGATATTGATGCATTATTGAGATACCGACTTTAATGTAAAATAAGACAAAATTTGCTTTGAACGCCTTAAATTTATAAATATTTTAGTAAAGAGAGAAGAAGAAAGAAAGAGATGATTATACACGTTCAATCTAAATTGTTTTAGTCGGGATCATAAACAATCCCACGAAGACGATTGCACATCTGATAGAATGTTAAGAGGCGTGGTTCCATTACAATGACCAATTTAACAAAAAGGTTTTTAACGTAGATTTTAAAGCAAATCGTGTAGGATATTTCATCCAGGTATGGACTAGATAACAATAAGAAGTTTTCAAACAACATAATATAATATAGCTTCTACGGATTTTATGCTTGCAGTGTGTTTAATGCATTCGAAACAGGAGAAACGGATGTTTATAAACTCATGGATGCAAATAAAGGAATTATATTTATTCGTATGCTATGCATGATAGCAGCTTCTGGACAGTACATGAGAAGTTCTCAATAAGGACGAAACCGTTCTATTGGATGAATTTCCTTCGCTACCCCATGCAATGTTTAATTTAACCGTACTACATGTATACCTGGGGGTTAAGGATGTTGTACACAACAGCCTCTGAGTACGTAATTCTTTTACGTATTATGCTTTGAATTATACTTGGAAATCCATTTTACTTTTAATGGGATTTTTACAGGCAAAATGTTCAGATATTGCGGAAAAGTCCTCTTTTTTGCCAGCCGTGTTTTTTTAAAGTGCACTTAAATATACCGCTTCAGTAAATTGCTGGTCCGGTCTACATAGCGCAATGATTGGTAAATATGTTTCAAGGCGAAAAATGAAAAAGAAATACGCACAGTGGAGATTGTTGTGTTCGACATTGTTAAACCTCGGCGAAATAAACAAATGGGGCTCGTAGATAATTTTAACATAATCTGATGATTTTGTGTGTGTGTGTGTGCTTCGGAACGTGTACGCTTCGCAAATCCTGTAGATATATATATATATATATATATATATATATATATATATATATATATATATATATATATATATAATTTCTGTCATTGTAAATTGAATATTTCATCAGGTATTAAACGAAATTCATCCAGTTTAAGCAGTTTCCGCATTTTTAGGAATCATTCAAATACTGTGCAGAATTTGCCGCGGACAGGACACAAATCGGAAAAATTTGCTTCGAATTCGCAGACGCTATCGTTAGCGTCACTTGTATCACATACTACACGCAAAATAATGTCATATACAAACTAACGTTCCGGTAAGCCTTATTTCAGGTGGAACCTAATTGGAATCCACTAAGAAATGAAGTTTAACCTGGTCACCCCCGACTTGCAATTATAAAACAGTCACTATGTCACTTGAGGAAGTTATATTAATTTTAGGTCAGATCGATGGATTTTGATAATTTACATTTTGTCAGTATTAACTAAACAGACGAATAAGGTATATCGATATGCGGTATCAAATATGACTCAGGCCATATTCGGTATTTTGTCGAACTGATAACAAAATTATTATTCGTTTAATTGATTTATGAAAGCACTTAACCATTGATTGGTTCCACAAAATTTTACAAGCTGGAATTATGTGTATGATACGGAATAACTAGTGGAAATTAAACTTGTAATTACATTGAAGTAAATACATATGCATATATACCACCCCCCCCCCATGTTAACGCTGTCTGCATTGAATTTGACTGGAAGGTAGGCGATGATAATAATTATTTAAATCAAATTTTGCAAATTATCAATAAACAACAATTCAATTTTATTTAACTAATCGTTCAAAAAAAGAGCAATCAGTAGAAAATAGCAAAACATTGCGGAAGTTGTTCTTGGCAAAATCCTCCTTATGAAAACTTTATTTGAACGAATAAATATAACTTCAAAGTAATTAACTGCTAAATGCAGTTTATATTTCTATGCTATGCATTAGTCCTTGTCATATAACCCAAAAATTGCATAATAGACTATCGTTGAGACACGAACCAGTGAAATCCCGGAAAATGGTCAATTTACTCTCCATAATGATATAAATACGAAGGTCACCGTTACGTTTTTCAACTGTTGATGCCTAACCAGTACCTTCTCTCTAGATGCCAATAAAATATTTTTACGTTCACCAGGACATAAGGTCTTGTCATTTACAATTTTGAATCAGGTCTATTGCATAAGTTGCAACGAATCGTGTAATGTTTTTGCGGTTTTTTAATGTGCTCGAAATTATTTTCCGACTAAACTTATTAAACAAATAAATAAATACACTGTGTTTTGAAACATAAATTTACTAAATTTAACAGTATAATTTTAGTTTCATTAGAACTTAAATCGACACCAATCTCCGGTACTTTATATTGTCAATTTTGAAAATCAAATGTCATTAATTTGGATTTAATTCATGTTTTGTACAAAAAAGTACAGATACAGCAAAGTTAAAATTCAAACAAAAAAATACAAACACAACAAATCAGTTAATAATCAATTAATGTTCCAGCTTCTTTTGTTTATCATGCTACAAAAAATTGATTTTTCAAGTGATTGCATATTCACTGTGCAGCCCAGATTTCCAGTAATGTACAATGTATGCGTAACTACAAGAGGTCAGATTAATATTAATAATTTTGTTTTCCATATATATATATATATATATATATATATATATATACATATATTGCGGTTTGATCCTCGCTAGTCAGTTTGCTGTCGAACACTGATGATGATTATGGGAGATCGAAAGGCATCATTACGTGTAACTGACAGTAGTTTTGCTATGTTGTACGACGACTGTTTAAATACAAGAAGATTGAAGTTTACTTCAAGATCGCAAATTTGATGTAAAGAAATCCAAGTGACTGTTTCCACAATACGTAACTTCATTTTACTTATTGCTTAAAAATACCTTGAATCCACCTTATTTTCAATGTGATTTACACCAGCATTTTCTTATGAAAAGCGGAAATTTACTGAATTTTACAACCGCTTCCTATAAAATGCTCATGAATTGCTTCTTTATAAATCGGTCAATCCAGCCAATCAATATATTCGTAAATCATTTAATTATTCTTTGAAGAATAATCTACCAAACATGTCGCAAACAGTCCTTCTCAAATATAGGTCATATACATAATTTATTTGAATTTGAACATGTGAAATGAACAAATCTGTACCGAAACTTCGGGTATTTTGAAACTGAAACACAGCTGCGATGATATAAATTTGGAAAGAAAAATATAAATTTCAGTCACGTGCTAGTCTGTTTTGAACTGACGCTCTAGGATATAGCATCGGGTTAGGACGTTTTGGAATATAGGCTCAGGTCGAATGGGCAATCCGGTTTACTCAGGTATAAATTTGTAACATTATGAATTAATAAATCTTGCCAAAAGCGTGACCTTTTATTTATTACTTCTGAAAAGCGGACATGTTTTATTCCTAACATATTTTTTATAATGTTAATTTAATTTAAAAAGTTCTTTTAAAGTTAACTGACGTCAGTCAAAAAGCTATCATCAGTAGCGTAATTTAATATAAAGGAACAAGACTATAAAAAATAAGAGTATTCAATTTTAATATCTTTTTAAGATTTTTATGTGCTTTTTATATTTTATTGGTACTGAGAATGAAGATAAAACGTCAGTAGAACTTACATCCCTCCAGCGGGCAAATATTCCTTTAATATCACTGTTCGCAGCGTATCTTTCCACCTCGTTCAATTGGAAGTAAGCAACGAAGAAGGAGAGGTGGAGGACAACTGGAGAAAAAATACAGGAAAAGCACATAAATATTTTCTTTACAGACATGCTGAATTAAAACTAGAAGGTGACAAAAATTTACTGCAATAAGGACATAAAATTTTCGAATAATAAATTTCTTGACAAGTTATAGCCCAATTTACAAGTTTATTGTTCAGTGTGTCGTGCAAATTTTAATTTTTGAGCAATGCAAAGCCAGTAGGCCATAACACTTCTACTGCTAGAAATATATCACTAAGGCAATATGCGTTTAAATAAAGTAGCAAAATAAAATGGTGCCTCGAAAACATATTTCACTTTTGTTCTTCAGGTGAGTTTAAGAAATGTCTTCTGCAATTCAAGCCTTTCCGTGTGCAAAATAAATAAAATTTATATCAAATAGAGTGCAAACTGTTTCTGTTTACATTTCTTTCTCCTGAAGTACCTAGGTATATATATATATATATATATATATATATATATATATATATATATATATATATATTCTTTTGAAATGCGAGCTTTAATAAAATTCATTGTACCCTTTTTATGTGCAAAAACAAAAAGAAATTTTATCAGATATAAGAAAATTTTCTTTCTCATGGTCTTCTCAAATATCTACTCATGAACATATCTTTATATATAAATTGGAAAGCAAAACAAGATAGAAATATGTGAAACATAGAGAGAGTGTGAAAAATAGAAACCAATCAAATTGCGTACGTCACATCCAGTTCAAGCTCAATGCTTGTACGTGCTTCTTCTGCTTACATAAATCCGGCTGCAATTTGTTTATCCATAAGGCTTCGTATGTGGCTAGCTCCCTTTTGTTTCTGCATTTAGTAATTACTTTGAATGCTACGTCTGGAGAACATACGTGCGTTGTTTCGATGATGTGTTGCGCAATAGCAGACGTGTATTCACCATTTGATTTAAAACAGGCGTTCAAGTTGCAATGTTCTCTCATTCGAGTAATTAACCGTCTGGTCGATCGGCCTACGTAAGTTGATCGACAACTTGCGCATGTATATTGGTAAATAATATTTGATATCGACATTAACGGCTGTTTCTCTTTGATTGCTGGTAAAGGCAAGTGTGTTACCCTAAATAACACTCGTAGTTTGGCTGCATTAAATGTGCGTGTCAATGCTGCTTCAACTTTCTTTTGTGCCATTCGGGAAACTGCATCCCCCTTAAATGGGATGTTTAGGTAGATGGTTTTCTTTTCTGGCCCATAGTACGTCTGTTTCTGGTTAACTCCCCTTTTAATAATTGATTCAATTAATTGTCTGGGATAGCCATTAGACATTAAATCGTTAATTGCCTTATTATATTCATTTTCTTTAGAATCTTGACTAACCAACCTGTCAATTCTTGAGAAGCAACCACGAACTGTTGATAATTTATATTGAAATGGCACAAAACTGCTGTAATGCAAATACTGTGCAGACCATGTTGGTTTATGGTAAATTGTTCTGTTTAATTTACCATTAGTTTCTTTCTTTAACAGTACATCAAGGAAAGGCAGACAGTCATCTTTCTCGTGCTCTGACGTGAAACCGATATTCTTATGTGCTTTGTTGAAACTTTGAAGTAATGTTCGTGATTGCGACCTGTTTTTAAGTACAAGAAATATATCATCCACGTACCGTATATCAACTTACGTAGGCCGATCGACCAGACGGTTAATTACTCGAATGAGAGAACATTGCAACTTGAACGCCTGTTTTAAATCAAATGGTG
>JAQBSW010007966.1:0-27500 GCA_029291075.1 Eudiplozoon nipponicum
ATAGTGGTTAAAGGGCGTAATACCGGCTCCTACTGATGAGTCGCCAGTAAGCTACTGAAACGAATGTGCATGAGATTATACTTTCCGTTCTTGCTGCCTTTGGTTTATCCTTCTGGTCGCCAACTGAAATCCATTTCTTACTAGGTTCGCAAACCTAATAAGCATACACTTTTTTTTGCATATATATTAGTTCTTCGCAAACTAAACAGTATTTAACTGTAATATATTGGTGGCAAGCTTTTGAATCACAAAATCTATTTTCTCTGTAGGTGCAACTTGAATGAATCTTATATGTATGAGGTTCCAGTTATTTAATATATGTGTTCAATTCCATTAAATTTATTGTTATTCGTCTAGGACATAACGGCTGTATGTTTGCCTGAGCAAGATGAGTAAGACGAATTAGAAAATGTTCGCCTTAGGAAATATGCTTGGAGTCCTTCAAGTTTGTCATGATAATGATTGCATATACAAGAATAGATCTTACATATCTTAAAAATAATTAGCACAGCTGTCCTTTTTTCCTTAATATCAAATTGATTAGACGCCTGGCATGGAGGGAAACGTTTATATGCTTTTTCGAATATTCTTTATTTGTACGAATTGCTCATAGGTGTTTTATTATTTCTCTGGAGATTGATTTCCTCAGGATATGGAATGCCGTCTGTGAGTAATAAATTCTTACAAAATTTCAAGAAGATAGACTTAGTTGTGCTGATTTTAAATTATATGTTTTGATATAGATATTTATCGACGATTGAGCTTATCTTATCGGGTGGATTATTTAAAATACTTATGTGTCCTCCGCATATTTGATAATTTGAACATGTTTAATTACATTTTTTATTAAACAGAATAAAATGTTAGTGGAAAGTGATTCTAGTTTAGAAACCTGTGGAACTCTAGCTTTGATAGACAGAAGAAGAGATAGCATTCCATCTGGTGTGATGACAGGTATTTAAAGATTAATTCAAGTGAGTTTGTGTACAAAGTAAGGTCGGCATTTTCCCTAACAATTGCGTGTATGAATATTGCATGAAAATCCTTAAAGATGTCTATAAATATTACAATAGCGTCGTTGTTTCAGAATGGAATATCGTGTATTCCATCTTGCAGGGTGATTATATGTCTCTTACATGATAGATTTCGAGTGAAATAATGTTGATCGAGGTTTTCAAATTGAAACAGCAGTTCAGTTCAAAATGATATTGTCCGAAATTTCAGTGAGTGCAGGAAGGTTAGCTATTGGTCTTAGATCTTTGAACTTAATAACGGTTTTCATTTATCGTAAAAGTTAAAACGTTTATGTTGCATTTCAACCGGTATACCTTGGGAAGTTAGCATGTTGTAATTATAAATCACTGGATCTCTGTGTGTTTACTGATTGAAGGAGTGTGTTTGCATAGATGCTAGATGAGTTTATTTGGTGCTTAGATTTTATATATCGCATCGTGTTCATTTTTGGATCCCCTGAGATATTTTCGAGCTTCAGATAGTTCAGGTGGTCGCACCGAGGTAACAATGTGGAAGAATTTAATTTTTCGGTTGCTAGCGTGCTAGATACGTGTTTGAAAAATTGGCAAATCGAGGTTGGAAACCTGTATAGATTTAATATTCATGCAAATATCTTTCTTTTTGTTATAGAGAAAATGCTTGGCGACTGTTCAGTTTCCTACAAATGTTCGGTACGAAATCTTAATTCTTTAATTTTATTGTCTATTTAACAAACATGTTTTGGAACGATATGTGGTACACGCATTAGTATTTTTGAACAGGTCATTTCTACATTGTATTAGTGATTGCGCAGGTTTAACTATGAAAAGTTTAAGTATTGTAGTTGATTTGTCGTAAGTCTGTTTTATGTGGTGGAGGTAGTTTGGTAATGGTGTATTCTTGGTAGTATTGTACATGTTTTCGATTTGCGTAAATAGTAGCCAGTTTGTGAGCGAATCTCTTATTGTAGGTGCTCTAATGCTTGTTGTGTTAGAAATAAATAAATCACATGTCGGATTATTTATCGATGAGTAATACAGTGGCTAGCTCTTGTTCATCGATAATGATAACGGTGAGACTGGTAAAAATTACGTGAGTAAAGTTCTTTGAGCAGACAATTTTTATTGTCATAAAAATTATCGATTTATAGTTAGTTTTTATGTTATTCTTGGTTGATAGTGCCATATTACTTTGTTGAATAACACAACAAATTATCAACAGATGCGTTTTTTCTACGGGTCACAGAATTTAGATCGTTTATAAATATGATTATTCAAGTAAATATTATCTAGTAATTTAAGTATGCTATAATGAATTTGATTAAAAAAATTCATGAAACACATATGATGATCAGTCACTAATTAACAACTTTCACGAATATCGCTAATGAATTGTTATTTTACACAGTATCAACTCAACCTGAACATAAAAATATTTCAAAAAAACGTTTCAAACTTTGCCCCTATCAAGTTCATGTTCAATATTGTGCTAATATTGAAAGCGACCATATTAAATTAAATCGCTTATTATTACAAATGACTTATTACGGAAGAATTTGAGTTAAGAATAAGTAATTTTAATTAATAAAGCAAACAAAATGCCTTTTAAAATAGCCATGCATTTAAAAACATACCTCTACCTGCTACTCTGTTTGATTTTTATCTTTCGACATATCTTAGTGTTTTATTTTCATCATAATTGCACCCAAAAAGGAGAATGCCTTACAAACAATTAGAGTGTTTTTCTATGGAAGTATGCTTTGTTGTACCCGGTTCCACAATATTCTCCAACACATACCAACAACATGTATTGTCCTTATTTACAACGACTTCGACGTCGATCTAGTCGTTTAGACTACTGACGTTTACTTGTTTAGTCATATTTTATCTGTTCCTTATAAATTCTTCATTGAACGTTTTTTACCAATTCACTTTTTTATAGTCTCATGTACACATGCGTTTCGTGCTTACTAGGACTTCATCAATAGGAGTGGTTACTACGCACTTTATCTGCTATATTATGCAATTGAACCGTCCAACTGTCCGACATTCCTTGGCCGATTATGTAGTGGGTATAATGCGAAGTACTGGCTCCTAGTTATGAGTTTCCAGTAAGCACGAAAGGCATGTGCACATGAGGTTATAACTTTCGTTCACGCTGACTTTGCTATATTACTCCGATCCTATTTTATCTAATTGTTTACTATGTGCGCCACATCTAATACAAAATTGCATATATGTTAATTCCTCACACCAAAAAATACAATTATTATATATTTAATAGAATTTTGTCATGAATACTGCGAAATGTGGTAACTGATATCGATCAAAACCAAGGTGTATAGATGTGCTAGAATGGCCGATGTTCAGAAGTAGTTGTATTTCTTAATATTGATTGAATTTAGTTTGTTACGAAATCCAATTTCTTTGGTAACATGCAAGGATTTGGCAACCACATTGCTCGTACGATTGACAGGCTCCGTATATATTATATTTAGTGAGTTGGCCTTAAGATCGTGTTGTCGTATATTTTATATAAAGTTACCTCCATTACTGCTTAAATGCACATTTGTGTAGTGGATTGTACTGTCCAATTGTCCAACATTTATTGACAAAATATATAGTCGGTTTAGGGCTTAATACCGACTCCTACTGATGAGTCGTCAAAAAACATAAAATTCATGTGCACATGAGATTATAAATTTCATAAATGATGAATTTGGTTTATCGTTCTAATCTTCTTTAAACTAAATTGTCATTATGTACGAAAAACCTAGTACATAATAACTTCATATTTGAATTGAAGGCGGTTTGAGATGATTATTTATTTCTCGGCTATTCAACGTCATTTTAAAAAATAATATTTTGTGGTAGATAAATGGTTTAAAGTGGATAAAATGCATTGAATAATGAAAATGTTGTCTATTTTAAAGCAACTTTAAATTTGTATAAACTCAATTCGTTCATTTTTACTTTAACTTGTGTGGTTGCGAGTCTACACGTTGTGGTTTACGCTTTATAAATAGCACTTCTTTTGATTTGTTAAAGACATCTAGATTAGCCGGTGTTCTCTCGTCATCAAAGGTAAACCTGCGTAAGAATGATCGCGTTACCATCTATATGCCAGTCATTCCAGAGTGTCTTATGGCGATGCAGGCCACAGCGCGACTCGGCGCAATTCATAGCGTAGTTTTTGGTGGTTTTTCAGCAAAGCAGCTTGCTGTGCGTATTGCCCATATTAAGGTTAGTAACTTTTATTATCGGTGTCTGAATTACACCTTGCCTGTCTAAAATAATCTTAAATTTGTTTAAGACCAGAAGATTGCTCCAAAGTGTGTATGATCAAAATGTTAAATCTCAGTATTTTACGCATTTCTGGCTTCGTCAATCTTGTCTCTTATTGCCCTATCAATTTTTAGACATATTTGGGTGGGAATTTGATTACTTATAATGTTTGGCATCACTAGGATTATACCTAGTACTTTTGGTCATTTTAGTATAATTTTTTTGCCACATTAACTAACAAGCCAAATAGTATGTCACAATTTTTATATAAATTCAACGGCATCATTAGTTATTTATTTAACATTGAATTTTAATACGCAACTTCCTGTTGCGGGAAAATTGAAAGCGCCCTTAGGTCGTTAAATAATGATTCGTTTCCATTTTCAGGTGCACAGAGTTTGCTGAAACTTGATTAATGGGTTATTTCTCGTCCCGTCACACTGAGCCGTTATTCCGAAAATGTTCGTGAACCAAATTTTTACGATTTTTTCCAAATTTTCTTGACTTCATCTCAGGTCCCACCTTCAAGGTTGATCCCGTACCCACAGGAAAAACAACTTGTGTGAAGATGGGACCAGAAATTAAGTCCCGAAATTTGGAAAAATATTCCGAAAAGATTAATTCACAAACAGTTTCAGAAAAACTAATTTTGGACGGCTTCAGAATTACGGGAGAAGTGAGAACCCATCAATCAAGTGTGAACACGATCTGTGCACCTGAAAATGGAAAGGAATCAAGACTTTACCGCCCTAAGAGTGCTATAAATTTGCCGGTAACACAAAATTGCGTATTAAAATTCATGCGCAAAGTTATCCTTCCTTATTCGAATATTTATTCAGCGGTTTAATGTTTACCGTAAATTTATTGCAAACGAACTTGTTTCATAGCACTTTAACGCGATCGAGTGTTTTAACAACGAACGAGAATGGCAATTATATGTTTCAATGGAAGATTGTAAATGATATGTTTAAGGATGCTAGTTATAAATTAATAGGCCCTTTTATTCGTTGCGAGTGCCATGTTGAATAAAATGGCCGAAAATAGCCATGAATATTTTCTGTATGAATATCGAAATTGTTTTGATAGGATTAATTAATTTAGTAACTAAGCAATTGCTAATAGTTTGGCCGTTTAGAAACACCAATTTTATTTTAGTCATTTAATAATTTTTTCGATACTACTCGAACAAAGAGCAGCCTATTAGCTATTCAGTAGCAAATATGTATATTTCCATGGGCGCTTCTTAGAGGCCTTTTTATTTCTACATCTATGAACCTTATTTTAGTATATCCTTGCGTATTAAACGTGGTCTTTATGTTAAGTAAAGAACAAGTAAATTAAAGTTAAGTAAAGAACAATTGTAATTTAGGTTAATTAGTTCAAGTATATTCGTTTTATCAGCACACTAAGTCAATCAAGCATAATGTATTATTACAGCAGTGCGCTGACATGAAACAATTTATTATTACTTGATAAAAGACTAACACAGACATTTGATGACTTATCATTCAGTGTTCTTACATAACACAATAAACTGTTACGCACAAGCTTTTTTCTTTGCCATATTAATCGTGTCTTCATCACACGCACAAATTGTCTTTACCTACAGCATTTAACAAAATCACAGACGGACTATGACACTGAATTTGCCGTCTCCTGTAGGGCGCACATATTTTCTGTGTCCTAATCACAAGGTCATTTTTCTCATATGTTTCATTTGGTCATGTCTATGTTAAGGATGTCTAATTAATAATACTCTGTAACTTGTTCAATAAATGTGTGTGCACTGTAACTTATTATGTTGAATCTCCGCAATTTGCGTTCGCAGGTTGTCCCCATGTTTCAAAGGATATTTCTCCTACTATAACTTAATTATATTATTATTATTATTAATTATTATGTAAACTGCAAGTAAATACCGTGCGACGTTACAAAGTAGTTAAAGGCCGTAGATAACGAGAGACAGTTACTGAGGGTGGCCCTTATCATGGCCGGAATTGCGTTCTCCGGAAATGACGAGAAAGTCAGGTGGTTTTGCAGTGTCTAGAAGTACTCCTAGACACTTGAGGCCGGCTCTGGTTTACTGGCTGGTGTTCCTTCGTTGTGGAGTCGAAACCATAGGGGTGAGTTGCTGTGGGAAGACTCAGAATTGTCTTGTTGAAGATCTGCAGCAACATCGTGGTGGCTGGCACACGTAGAGGTCCGATTAATTGATAATCGATCCGTATGACTAGTTGTGTAGCAACAAGCAAATTGGAGTGACTGAGATCCAAATGACTTGTTGAAACAGCGTAACTGACACTAGTCCAGAAGTCAGCGTAGGCAAACAGTCAAATTAGTAACGCGACAGCAATCACGCGTATTGCACAGCAGGAAGTGTCAAACGTGTGTGATGATGCAGGGTAAATGTTTCCTTCTTATATGTTTGTGTAAGCGTAAGTTCGCACACCATTGGTAAACGACAAATTCCGCTTGTTTTAATTGGTAGCGCGTAAATGAAATTTGAATTTCATTTAGACAATATGTCCGCGAGTTGTTCTGAGCCGTGACATCTATATTAAGGATGCTCAATTAAAAATACCTTGTAACTTGTTCAATAAATTTTTCTGCACTATAACTTACTATTTTGAATCTCCTTGATTTGCGTTCGCAGGTTGTCGCAATGATTCAAAGGTAATTTGTCATACTATAAATTCTGCTCTGACTTCTCGGCATATTTGAAAAAATACAATATTTTGAGCTCTGTCGATGTCAAATAAGATTAAAATGTTTCGGTTCGCGCGTCTGGCAGTAATTTTACCATGTTGTGCAGCTGGTTAAATAAATTGTATTTACGCTTATTCTAAGTCGTTTGAACAGCTTATTAGAATGTCTTTTTAAAATCGTGATTTGTTGCACTTTGTAGAAAAATTAGCATTTATATTGAGTTAAGTCGCAAATGACATCTTCTCAATGCAATTATGCCATTATCCCTTTGCTTCATGGCTTGAACTAGTTTTAGGATGATTCTGTAGTTTTGTAAATTTATACATTCGGGTGTCATAAATATTTAATTACTTACAGAGTTAGAGTTTGGTTTGATACTAAAATTTGTGTATCATAAATCAAAATTTATACAATACTATTGTGCCAACAAGCGTTGTCATTTATTAAGCACAATAAACAATTAATAACTCGGTGTATATTCAAATTGTATTGAGACTTGATTAAGCCATTTAAAATTTTGTGATCACATGCTTATTTACTGTTTGTTATTAGTAATTGATATGCTTCTTACCAAAGGTCAATAAGCCGAAGCTAAGTTATCTTGTTAAAAGAGAACACATTTTAACTTTATATCTAGACTAATTCCATCATAAAGAACGCTTTAATTTCCGCATAAATCTAATTTTTAATATTTTGTACAATTCTGGTATACTGAAAGGAATACACGAATCGGCTTCATATCAAATTCAATGTTATACTTTGATAGTTTGATAGGACAGGAACATCGTTCCTGTTGATTTTAGTTCCATTTTTTTGTGAGATAATCTTCTGTTCTGGAGGACTTTTGTTTGAATAATAATTCTGATCAGTCATCTATTCCATCTTCAGATTCTCGAATAAAAACATTTTTAACTTGTCTCTTACGGCACAAATATACAGCAAGTCAATTCTGGCTCGAAGTGCAGATGACGCATCTGAAGTGTTGGTGATTAAATATATAACGCAGAACCAAATAATCTTCACTGAATTTGGTTTAAACGACGTGCCGCGAAAACAGAAGAATACCCCGTGATAATTTACAACCTAAATCAACTAAGATTAAACATTTTCTATAATAGTGTACAAATGTCTTTTGAAAGCACTTCATTTGTAAGCAGTTTTACTCTAAGCATCTCATTACGGGCTAGAAAAGAAAACAGTCTACCTAAACATCCCTTTTAAGGGGGATGCAGTTTCCCGAATGGCACAAAAGAAAGTTGAAGCAGCATTAACACGCACATTTAATGCAACTAAACTACGAGTGCTATTTGAGGTAAAACAGTTTCTTTTACCACCAAGCAATGATAAATAGGCTTTAATGTCGATATCAAATATTATTTACCAATATACATGCAATAACGTCGATCAACTTATGGTATTGATCGACCAGATGGTATTAATTTACCTTCCGAATGAGAGAATATTGCAAACTTAAACGCCTGTTTTAAATCAAATGGTGAATACAAGTCTGCTATTGCGCAACACATCATTGAAAACATCGAAACGTATGTTCTCCAGATGTATTCTATAGTAATTAATAAATGCAAAACAAAAGGAGCTAGCTAATTTACGGTGTCTTATGATAAAAAATGCAGCTGGATTTATGTAAAGCAGTGAATGTTTGCACAGGCATTGGTGCTCTTGGTAAAATGGATGTGACGCAGGTTTCTGCTTTTCACCTCTATGTTCACATATTTCTATCTTGTTTTGCTTTCCAATTTATATATGAAGATATGTTCATGAGTAGATATTTGAGAAGACCATGAGAAAGAAAATTTTCTTATATCTGATAAAATTTCTTTTGTTTTTGCACACAGGAAGGCAACAATGAATTTTATGGCTAGTTCATATTTATAGAATATATATATATATATATATATATATATATATATATATATATATATATATATATATATAATATAAGTAATTGTGTATTAGGTGTTGCGCACCTAATACACAATTAGTTCAAATATAACTAAAATGGTAAACTAAAGACAGCATGAACGGAAAGTATAATCTCGTACACATTCATTTTTTACTTACTGGCATCTCATTAGTAGGAACCGGTATTACGTCCTTTGCCCACTATATATTTTGGTGAGGAATATGGGAAAATATTACGGTACATAATGTTGGCATCGGGTAGTGACACACTAGACATACTGTTGATAAAATTTAAAGACTTGGTATATATATTATATATAGTAAGTTGGCTTTAAATTAGCATTTTTCAACACTTTATATGAAGTTTGCTTTACTACTGCAGGTAAACGCATTTGTATAGGAGATTGTAGCGTCCTATTTTCCTCTCATTCCTCACTCAAATATACAGTCGTTAAGAGTATGTATCTTATATTAAACGTATTTTGTCATCTGCTGCTAATGGCGTGGCACTGGAAAGTTTACATTGGTTAAAATTATAAACTTTATTTTAGCTAGGCCAGACAAAAACAAATTTATCTTTGAAAATTCTCTACATTTTGCAGCAATCTTGATTAACTAGCCAATGCAATGTTTTTTGTTCTAACTGTTCTACACGAAAACAAATTGAAGCTTTTAGATTAGTACTTGTAATCACAGGCTTCGAATAATTTTTCAAATTTAACTTAACATAGACCTGAAGATATTCTCCTTCAATATGTATAAACTCGTAGCAAAAATTGAAAATTTACAATAGTCAATAACTTTTGTTAACTGATTATAAAATATACGGCTTGAAATATTTGCAAAATTGCCTTTGTGATATTGCCTTTTCGGCATCGTTCATTAGTCTTTCGTATTTACATCAATTTGAAGGACCAATAAATTTATAGTATTTAGTAAAACTTTGAAATTAAATTTAGATGAGAAATAACTTTTGTTGTCGCTACAGATATCATAATGAATATTTGTACTTTAAAAACATCGAAGAAAAAATTATCTTGTTTTTTTTGGCGGCAAATTAGCTTTAACATTTTTAGTAAACTATAAATTTATTTCGGGATTTCTCTTTCAATATTTGGCATTCACGGTTTATACAATATGCAACAGCTTGCTAGAGAAATTGACGAAAACACAAAGGAAGCCACCGACACCAACAGAAATATGCAAATATAAAATAAATATTATTTGCCGTCACATTACCATGAAAATATTAATATGAAGAAAATGAATAGATAAACTAATACTTATTGTCGTTAACCAAGGCGAAATGAAGACTAAAAAAGGGGTAGATCCAGATAAGCGATGACGAATTAACCAATCAACAGAGAAGCGAGGCCGCTTTGATCTGAATACGCAACACGTATTAGGTTGAATAAAATTCAAGTAAAGATAGCTCTAACAAAACAGCTTCATTGCGATTTCTACTTTATCGCTTCAAGTGACAACGTCACCTCACAGTGACTCCTTTCGTCGAAGAAGAATATGACCTCGAGATTTCTGGAAAAAATATCACCTGTAAGAATGATGCGATTCCATATTCCGAGATGTTACCAACTAAGAAATTTAAAGAAAATCTTGCAGTCTAATATTCATCTCGATTGTGGCTTATTTAATGTTTTTTCATGTTACAATCTCCTCCGTTTGCGTCTTATGCAAACATGGTTTTGGCTACGAAATGCGCTCCAAATTGTGCGATCGGTTTTAGGCATAGAAAAACTGATACTGAACCAGCGCATTTGGTGAAACGCTATTTGCTGTTTCAACGAGAAGCACTTTGATTACAGAAGCGCGATAAGAAATATCAGCATTGGTGTTTGTCCCTTAACACTCATCTAATTGTGTTTTATCTATACTACTTGTTAGGCTATGATTTGGTACTTATTTACTATTAGATTGTCATACAAAACGGACCTATGACATAAATCGAACTGACGTACTTCTAATTCCGGACATCATAAATAGTATAGGAGATACTCAGGTATGTAGAGAGCAATTCGAATATTTGTCTTAAAACTGGTCTCCTTTTGAATTTTATTATTTTAGCTGAAAGCTCCATCAAATTACAATAATTTGAATAGCGTTACAGTAAATGGAAATTTCTTTTTAAAATGACAAAAAGTCCAGCCTTCTTCTGGTGTAGAAAATCTATGCTGTCCTTTTTCATTATGCATTATCGTTTTTTGTATTATCAAACCAATGAAACTTCAGGAACGTCGGTTTGACAAATATTTCGAAAAAATGACAAATATTTTTTCAAATTGCGTATTAATTCATAATTTTATATTCCAATTTATTGCTGTCCGCGGTTACTTTATTTGTTTTATTTTCATAAATAAATAATTTTTATTTCTGATCATTTTCTGTGCTAAATTTGGAAAGCCCAAATTGCTCATTACAGCGAATTTTGGCATGGAGGGTATGACTAAAATTGTTCACGACTTGAAAGTGGTGAACGAAGCCTTGGATATTGTTAAGCGCGATCACGTAGTCGATGTTCCAACCGTTCTTGTGTACCACAGGGACACGAAATCATTGTCAGACACAGTATCCCAGAATGACGTGTTGAAAAAAATTGAAGGGGAAGTGAGAGATCTGTCCAAATCCTATACTGTTCTCAACTGGGCTGAGGAATTTAGCACAGCTCCACGGGTTGATGCAGTACCAGTGGACGCAGATCATCCACTCTACATTATTCACACTTCCGGAACAACAGGTAAGACGGAAACGTGCTCTACTAAATAAAATGACGATTAACTGTGCTCATTACTGTTTCAGGGACTTAGTTTGCCTTCGAACGATAGGCACTACTGTGCACTGGAATTCGAATTGTAGAATACTGCTGTACTTCACCTATTTGTTTAAAGCCCGATTTTGAACATAACATGAACACCAATCCCAAATTCTATTGAACTTGTTACCCCATCGTAGAGAACTGCGCCTAGTGTTTTAGATTTACACTTACTAACTCCCTTGCTTATAATCAGAGTACGATTGGTTGCAGCTCGTTGTTAAGTTTTTCTGCTGTACTTTGATGACGATCAGGCAAGATCGAAACGGTTTAGAACGTAAAGCTGATTTCAGATTCGTCGTTTACTTATGACATAAAATAAAAGTTATGCTTGATATTTTGTCTAGATTTTCAAGCTTGATTTAAATAATTGTTATCACCAAGTACAAAATAATTGTATTTCGAATGAATAATCTGTTATTTAACAACTGAATCCTAGCTGGTATATGTTCAATACCAAATCTTAATGAGTGAATTACGTTATCAGTCGAAAATTTTAATTTATCAGAGTTATCCGATTCTCTGAGTTGGTTAACTGTTGATTAAAACAGAATTTATCAGTTCTCATAGCCTACAAACAAAAAGAAAGAATTATTTGAAAATTAAATCCGATGCACTGAACAATCAAACTCGTTCCACAATGAGATTTAACTCATCAAATTTGTGTAATGTATTTTATGAAACGTATGCATGACTGTAAAAAAGAAATCATAAATTATTCGGAATCGAATAGTGGATATATGAGATCCAACTAGAATTGAACGAACATTGGTTGCTGAAATTTGCAAATGATTTGCTCATTACTTGTTAAGATGATTTTATATTATTAAATATTATTAAATCTTTTACAGGTACACCTAAAGGTGTTGTTCGTACGCACGGAGGCTATTCGGTTGCGCTTAACTGGTCAATGAACGGCATCTACGGCCTTGAGCCTGGTGACTGTTGGTGGGCCAGTTCAGATTTCGGTTGGGTTGTTGGTCATTCATATTGTTGCTATGCGCCACTGTTAGCTCGCAATACCAGCATTATCTACGAGGTATGTTATAGAAGTTTTTTATTGCTATTATAAATTTACACAAACGGATATCCTAGACTCTAAAACAATATGTCCAGAATGAGCATATTCCAGTAATGTTGAATTATCAAGTCTTGACGACTATTTGCTATTTTAGCTAGATGTTCAGAGACGGTTTTCCTGTAGCATAATCGAATGATCGCTATTGTAAAAAAAATAATGTTTAACCGTAAGATAATTCTTCACCTCTTCTGCAGTTCAAGCTGTCTATCAAAGATGTATCGGTAGCCTGGCAAGCAGTTTAAATGGACTTATCACACAGGACCATAGACATCCCAATCATCGTTCCTTAACTTTATGTGACAATGAATTCAATCATTAACACTAACATTTAACTGGTAGGTTCATCTTTTATGATTGTTTGCTTTTCATTATCATCTGGCAATGACATTAGACACACCGAGTGAGTTGATAACCAATGCTAAAAATGTGGTGGTAGCTATGTTAAGTAAGTTTCAATGTCTCAATGACGAACATTCTTTCCGTCAAATAATTGACTTGAATAAAATATGCCTAATGCTTAGAAAATTGATGGGAAATTCCAAACTGTCAAATTTACTTAAACGAACATTGGTTGCACGGGTGCTGATAACAGTTATTATAATCAAGGTTGCGATCTCGATATAAGCACCTGACCCATTAATTACTTACATATGCCAGTATAAACTTAGAATTTTACAGTCTGCTGGATGAATTGCCTTTTCTACACTAAAAAATTATTAGTTTATACTGACATATTTAAGTAATTAATGGGTCAGGTGCTTATATCCAGATCCCAACCTTGATTAAAGTAATTGTCAATGGTACATGTTGCAAAACTAAAGCTTCTACTTATCTAGGAACACGCTAATCCGTCTGGCATCACCACATATCCCAGGACTGCGAATTTATAAATGAGCAGGGGCAAAATGCCATGCAGGACAGTTTTACTATTCAGATCAAAATTGTATCTAAAGTTGTTTTTTAAACACTTCATACCGTACTGAATTAACATTTACTGAACGCAGTAAACGGCTTTATTGAGACGTCTATTTTTCTGCTAGAAACCTATTTTCCGGTGTACTTTATATCAGCAAACTGCTCACAATTACTGACCACGGTATTGATGACATAAATGAGTAAATTGTGGGTGCAACTGGTTAAATACAAGCTCGGAAACATAATTTAAAGAAAGCAGATAAATGTGAAGCAACTGTTTTGCGAAATCCGTCTGACTATAATAAGAACTTTTTTTTTAAATATTTAAGAAAACCCTACTGCAATTTATAGAAGAAGAAATGAATTTAGTGATTAAGAATTATGAATTAGATCAAGCACATAGTAACAATCGCATACAAATAGATATTCGCGGTCAGAATATTTTGTGTAGTTAGGGTGCGGAAACCGGACAGCTCGTCGTGAGTTATTGCTATTAGCCAGCTCTCTCCAAAATGGACAGTGTTGTAGCTTCCATGATAAAGAACAATAAAATACTTGCAGAACTCATTTGGTTTGCGAGCTTTAATAAAACGCGTAGCATCTCTTCCGTATTCAAATATCAAATGAAGTTTTGGCAGATGCAAGAACCTTTTCTTTCTCATATTCCTCTCAGGTATCTACAAACTAACATATGTGTATAACGAAAGGCGAATACAGATAGTTGAAACGTGTAGTTAGAATTAGGGAAATGACGAATCGTGTGCATCACCTACAGTTCAGGCTCATTGCCTGAACACAATTTTTTGCTTGCACATATCAGTCTGCAGGTTTTTATCCGCTGAGTTACATATGTGGTTAACTCATTTTTGGTATTACATTTAAAATTTCTCCATATTTCGCCGTCAAGATAATTACTACATGCAAAAACAGAAATGAGTTAACAAAATATGAATCACTGTAGAGAAGCAAGCGTATTGAAACTTTATTACAGTAACATTCACCTGATTATCAATCTAAGTTAGTGGTATGTACACTTGCTTCAGCTCTGAATTCAATAAAATTATTTGGGTAAGCTAACTTGATGGGTGAGGATAGTAAATTTAGGGCTTTTTATTCTAATAACCGTAAAAACGTAGTGTTGCATCTTTACAATGTAGACACGTTGCTTTTAATCACGATATAAAAGAAAATAAAATATTAATTCAACGTTTTGTCACATTCGGACTGAGTTGGTTAAAACTCGTAATGGTTTAACGCTCTAATGATGCAAATATTCTGTAAGCGTTAATTTGCAAACCAAAAATTTAAACTTAATAAAGCGGAAACAGTGACATTAATCTTCATATTAGTCACAATATTCAATAACATTTATTCGTACTCAAATAAAAATGTTTTGCTTTTTGTATTGAAATAGGGTAAACCCGTTGGAACTCCGGATGCAAGTCAAATGTTTCGAGTTTTGAGTGATCATTCTGTAGCTGGCTGGTTCATTTCTCCGAGTGCTTTACGCAGTATTCGAGCACATGATGCTAATTTAAATCTCAGCAAAAAGTATCTCCGTGAGTTGGATTCTTGTTTCGAAGTACCTATTTTATCTTCTTGCAATGAAATCTGTAAGCATTTTCACTTAAATTTTTGAAACTCAAACACGTGGATCAATTTATATGATTCACTTAATCTAAAGTAAGTTTATTCAGACAGAAATAAACAAATCATGACAT
Source organism: Eudiplozoon nipponicum (assembly GCA_029291075.1). Classification (NCBI taxonomy): domain Eukaryota; kingdom Metazoa; phylum Platyhelminthes; class Monogenea; order Mazocraeidea; family Diplozoidae; genus Eudiplozoon; species Eudiplozoon nipponicum. Next base: position 15,451 of record JAQBSW010007966.1, read on the forward strand.
TAATTATTCAGTGTGGTGCCTGTTCAACAAAGGCATTTTTGGGGCGGTTAGTTGGAGCATTAAGTCTAAAGAAATTCTGTACAGGCTCCACCTAAGGGAAAGGCTAACCAAGAGACACCAGTTAGTATATAAATAAAAATTATGTGTAGTATGCGGAAGAGTGGCACGTTGGTTATAGCAGCAGATTCCGAAACAGACGTGCCTATGTTCGAGCAACATCCGCGATAAATTCTGGAAAATACTTGAAGAATCTATAATAAGGACAAGACCTGTCTACTGGATGAACTGCCTTTCAATCATTATAGAATACTTAGTCTATACTGACAAATGTAGGCGTATAATAGGACTGGTGCTTATATCAGTATCGCAAACTTGATTTTATTAATTGTAATCACCGCTTGCGTAATCAATGTCCGTTTAAACAATAACATTGTATTGCTTTATTTCCTTTGCAAATTTTGCGTAAAATCCAACAATCTTGTTCAGTTAAAGGTGTATTTATAAATCCAAGCGTGTGGAATTCCCATCAATGCTAGAAATTTCTAACAAATTCAACGTTCTTGGTCGTGCAGGGTCACATTCCGTTTCATAATGCGTTTTAATTTTTGGCTTTTTCAAATTCAATAATTGTCTGCTCTGGCTTTTTCCTGTTAATGTGGTTTTTAATTTTTCTAGACATCCTAATGTTTTTTTACTTCGTAACACTACAATTTACGGTTCACATCAAACAAATATCGATTTTGACTCATTCACCTCGTAACTATCACAACATTCTATTTCAAATATTGTCGTTTTCTTAAACAATCACTGATTGCCTGGGTAGTAATAAAACTTATTTAAATTAAGTTAACACTAAACCCATTGTATTTCACCAGTTGTCGAACAACAAATTAAGACTACCGCCAGTCACGCGGACTGACGCGTTTCGACCTTCCATGATCATCATCAGAGTACGACGGCAAAATGACCAGCGAGGATTAAACCGCAGTGCATATATATGGAAAGCAAAATTAGATATGCTACTCTCACCTCAAATATTTTAGCGTACATTGTACATGAATGGAAATGTTGGCTGCACAATTTCTATGCAGTGACGAAAACTGACATTTTTCAGCTTTCGCTATATATATATATATATATATATATATATGTATATATATATATATATATATATATATATATATATATATATATATATACGTAATATAATAAAATTTAAGAATTTGGCACATGTAGAGTAGAAGACCTGTCTACTGGATGAACTGCCTTTCAAGCATTATAGAATGATTAGTTTGTACTGAAAAATGTAGGTTTATAATGTAAATGGGGCGTATATCAAGATCTCAACCTTCATTTAATTAATTGTGATCACCGTTTTTGTAATCAATATCCGTTTAAATAATGAAATTGTATTATTTTCTTTCCGTTAAAAAGTTTGCATAAAATCCAACAAGCTGGTGCAGTTATAGGTGTATTTAGAAATCCAAACACGTGTAATTCCCATCAATGCTACAAAATTTCTAACAAATTCAACGTTCTTGGTCGTACAGGGTCACATTCCATTTCATAATGCGTTTCAATTTTTGGCTTTGTCAAATTCAAGTCCTTGTCCGCTTTAGCTTTTTCCTGTTAATGTAGAGTTTTTAATTTTACCAGACATCCTAATTTTTTTCTTCATAACATTAAAATTTACAGTTCCTATCAAAAAATGTCGATCTTGGCTCATTGATTTCGTAACTATCAGAGCATTCGATTTCAGTATATTGTTTTTTCTTTGCGATTCTTTTGTGACAATGTACCGAAACTTCGCAAAATGATATTTTCCAATATTATGACAACAAATATTTTTTTTTGCATTGGCGCTAAGTGAAACGTTTTTAATTCATTTATAACTGACAGACATTTTAAACCACTTTTTAATTTGATCATGTTTAGCCGTTTTTTAGCTGTAACCTAAAGACGTTCAAAGGCATGCATGTCACATCAGTTCATGACCCTTTTGAATGTGGATAAAAGTAGAACCGAGCACGCCAAACCAGTTTGTATAATTTAACCCCATTCTGCAAGAAAGAATGTTGTAATACTTGTGTATTGTTCGATTGCAGCTCCGTATCAATATTTGCACAAGTACATGTTAATTTCCCAAAGGTACTATTGTGCCGGCACTTGCCAGATAAATTGTTCCATATAACCATGTCTTTATGAAATGCATATTAAACCAGTAAAAACGTCATCTTATTCCTTGAACTTGTAAACAATACTATATATATATATATATATATATATATATATATATATATATGAGAAAATAACTGTAATCAATGGAATACCATTTATTAATATATCTTATTTCTGACTAGTATCTGTACTGCCATTATTCTGATTCAGCATACTTGTCTATACAATCCCATCTGTACATTCTATCACATTCTGATTACTTATATCTTTTTTATCTATTATCTTAGGTTCTGTTGGTAGTCTGGCGCCTTTTATCAAACATTTATGCTTGTATGAGGAGGAAATAAAGCAAATTTTATTTTTACTATTGCTATTATCTTTGTTTAGCAGGAAATTTTCCAATTTCTACTATGACCCCTTTTTATTTTTTTTAAACTTTCAATTATATTAAAACACTTTAACCTTGTCTAATTTAATTTTGTTCATTCTTAATTATTTACTGTGACAATTTAGCACTCGAGTGTTCACAGTATCTTGCCCCCGCCTAACCAAGATGCCACTCTTAATTACTTCATTCAGGAAAATAAGTGTAAAATTAGGTCTGACGTGTGCAAAGAGGACACGACTTTTTATCATTTTAGTTTCACTTTAATGACTGATACACGTGTCGCTAATTATGTGTAACAGATTATTTCTCATTATTAAGCAACCGCCCACACACATACCCACACAGACGGACGTGACATATGCTTATCTAGTTAATCGTCAGATGTTGCTAAATCGCTGTAATTTCACTAGGATGAGTGTACAGATGCAGTAATTTATTACTCTTCAATCCAAAACAAACGAGAACACATACACACAGGCATGACTTACGCTCATCTAATGAGGCGTCAGTATTTTTTATTAAACACTAATTTCATTTCGATGAGTGTACACATGCAGACACAAACAAAAACTAATTTGACATACACTTAGGGGAAAAAAACAGTTATGCATAAGAGATCTAAAAATAATTATAAATAGGACATTTTAAACTAAATTTTCCATTTGACATATTGATTGACAAATTGTTTGTGGGATGTGATTTCCGTCTAAATATCTGGAATAATAAAGTAGACAGTGGATGCAAACACCTTGTGTCGTACCACAAGGTAAAGGTAATCAACTGGACATTTGTCGAAACCAATCCCCTCTTAGCTATATCTGTCTTTGGTTTTGCAATTTAGACCACTTCTTATGCGTAACGTGATGTGATGTGACGTCGCTTTCGTTGTGAGTGCGTCCGCAGTTGATGGGTGTGTCTTAATATGCGTCACAAAGGTTATCTTTGAAGACCTGCTTGCTATTTTTTGTTCGAGTCCAACTTAATTTATTTTTAAATTACCTTCTGCACGTTTAAGCATTGGTTAAGCTTATTAATTGCAATAGCTTCAAAAGCCGGAAGAGTTATTTCCGTTTTTGCATTGTACAGTACTGAAAAATTGTTACTACTACCAGCATGAGCTGTGAGTAGTACATGTCTTTTCATAAACTGTTGATTATATATATATATATATATATATATATATATATATATATATATATATATAATTAAAAAACAAAATGAAAAGATTTAATTTTGAAACATATGTCAAATAAGAACACATTTGGTAACTTATGCAACGTTTAGATTATTACGAGAAAAATAATATATAAGATTTTCGTTTGTGCAAATTGGAGAAACAAAACAACTGCTTCGTGTGACACTTGGAGAGCGCCAAGGTGATGCAAGTGCACGAAAAAATTGTATTTGCTTGCTCAATTTTTGACAAAGTCTATTTCCAGAAATGCCCTCCAAGTGGAAAAGCGTTGTTTTCGTATCGCACATTTCGTAGAGCAAGACTTTTAGTTATCTATATACCTTGAAACAAAGTTTTGCCTTTCACACACCACGTCATTATGTACTTCGATATGTGTGAATTCACTCTTGAACTATTCAAATTGTAGATAATTTAGAAACATATTTCGTGGGAATTTCATGGAAGATTGGCAGTGGATGTAATTGAAATGAAGTGAGTGGCAAAATATGACAGCACGAATGCAGAATTCAATATATATTTTATAGGTTTTAGGGTCTCTCACCTTTATAACCGGTTTCATATTCGCTGTAAAAATATTTAAAACAGATTTTATTATATCACTATATTTTACTTATCTAAAATTTGTGGTTACTAATCGTTCTTGACAAAAGTTATTTTACTCACCATGTGATCCAGTTGGAAAAAGGTTAGGCAGACAAATACACAATCCTCAATGAGAAAATGTCTTAACTAAACCATTTTTCGTTTTAAGTAGCAGTACCTGCTGACGGGTAAATATTACGGCCCATTTTTTCTTGAGGGCGTCTGGACTGCGTATTGAGCAATCAGTTCTATATTTAAGCATCATATCCATAACTATCGAAGTTTCGATCTCTTCATTTTTAATTGTAAAGCGAATATTATCATGCAATTGATTGAATTTGTCTAGCAATACTTCAGCATTCAAATGGCTTCCTGAGATGAATAGTATGCCATCAATATAAAGATTTTTGGGTTTCCATTCATTTCATGGTTCAGTGTCATTACGTTCTAACATGCGCATCAACATGTCGCTCATGATCGAACCCAAAGTAAGACTCTTCACAAAACAATCTCCCTGCCTCTTTAGATTGGCATTGAAAATTTGTTGAATATCAGAACAACACAAATGAAACAATCTTTTCAATTCCGACTTGACCAAGTTCAGATTTAGTAAATTCTTTCAAACATACTGAAAAAATCTCAATGGTTTCCTTTAAAAGGACATCAGTAGATAATGAATTTTACGCGGAAAGAACACATCCAATAAAATTTATTTTCATTCTGTAACCATTTAAACAAATATAAAAGAATCTTTCAAGCTAAACTCAAATAAGAAATTTCGTATTGGCTTCAGTAGATTAGCTTATCATTTGGCTAATTCAGTTGTTGGCGGGTTAGTCATTTAAGCAATTTGACTCAAAGGGTTACAAAAATTGTATATCTTCGGTAAAGTACAGTATCTAGTTGTCTATGTTTCAATTGGCCTCAGTGGTTTCTTTTCGACATGTCTGACCCTGTTCATAAGTATGCAAGAAAAAATAATTTTTTGGTGATCGGGCATTAACATAGGGTTTTCCAAGCCACACGGGAAATATTGATTAGTTTTGCTAAGATTTTTCTTATACTTGCAAATCCGAGAAGTATATATATATACATATATATATATATATATATATATATATATATATATACATATATATATATATATGTGTGTATAAGAGAATGTTTTGTTTGTTTGATACTGAAATAACCAAAGTAGTTACTTACGTTATCAACGGATATCTTCTCGTCATGAAGAACTAGAACGGTTGTATACAAAATCGAAACCACGAACGGTTGTTGGCGAAGGATAATGCTTATTTTAGCCCACTGTATGCGCACAATGCGTAAAAAGGCTAACCTTAAACAAGCATAAATATCACAGTCATGATATCCAGTTTAATTGATTGTCAAATTGTTTGTGTTATGTGCTTTCCATGGCAAAAAACTTCAGAAAGATGAAGTCTAAATATCTGGAATAATCAGGTGGACAGTGGATACAAACTCCTTAGGTCGCACCACGAGGAAAAGGTAATCCAGTTTAATTGACCGAAACTTATTCCTTCTGCAATCTTAAATGCAAACAATACCGCATCATTAACAACATCGACGTTTTAAAGTTCAAAGCCATCAACAAAATAAGCAACAAGGGCAGTCACTTCAGTCAAATCTGAATAATTGCCTGGTAAAATCGGCACGCTTTCCATGAGCAATAGGGAATTGACCATGAAAGAATCAACTACTTGCACGAGAAACAGTCAAGCAAATCAAACATCAATGATTGGGTGGTTGGTTGTAACAATCCTTTCAATCAATTTTGCGAGCTTGGTGTAAACACCAATCCAATTGTATTTAACCAGTCGTCGAGCAACATAGCTAAACTACCGCTAGTCGCACGCACAATGAGATTGGTGCTTACTTTAAGCTTGCAAACTTGATTAAAAGAAGCAAATTTGCTGTCATTATCACTTACTTGAAACGGCAATAACTGTTATAAATCATATCAACTAAATTTAATCGAGATGGGTCTCAACCTCAAAATATGAACTAGAGGTGCATTTATTGGACCAGATCTTAAGCATACCGGTATAACAACTCTCAGCTAATGCTAGTGGCAATACAGTAATAATAAAACACAATAAATTTACAACAAGAAAATTGTTCATAGTAGCTATGGCGCAAGTAAAGTGTTTGCATCACCAGTATTAATTGTCGGGCAGCACTAATACGTTAGACAGCCATTCACTGTTACTACAAGTATCGATCTCTGCAAATGATAATCGTTTACAAAGTGCATCGCATAGGACCAGGAAACAAGCATACAACACGAGGAGCGCTAAATAATTCACAAAATTTGCAACTGAACTAAAGAAGAGATTTTTTATGGGTAAATTAATAATTGTAAATAAGCCGCTTACAGTAAAACCAAAAGTAGAAAAGTGACAACCAAGCAAAATAAGTGCATTATGCGTTATTGAACCGGCTTTGACACATGAAAGCTATGAAGTGTGTATTCGCTTCCGGAAATATCTTCGTGACATGCGCCGTTATACATCTGGTACAAAATAGAAATTCGACTATGAAAAATGAACATGTTTTATCTCTTGAAACTAATCTATCTATGTATGCATGTATTTACGTTCGTATGTATGCATTTATGTGTGTTCGTGAATTTATGCTTGTATTTAAGAATGGATAAATGGATGAAAATGTTATATAAATGTATGCATGCAGGTATTTATGTAAATATGTATGTCTGTATGTATGTATGCATGCATGTATGTATGTATGTATGTATGTATGTATGTATGTATGTATGTATGTATGTATGTATGCTATGTATGTATGTATGCTATGTATGTATGTATGTATGTATGTATGTATGTATGTATGTATGTATGTATGTATGTATGTATGTATGTATGTATGTATGTATGTATGTATGATCATGTATGTATGTATGTATGTATGTATGTATGTATGTATGTATGTATGTATGTATGTATGTATGTATGTCTGTATATATGTATGTATGTTTGTATGTATGTATGTATGTATGTATGTATGTATGTTTGTATGTATGTATGTATGAATGTATGTTTGTATGCATTCATGTATGAATGTATTTATCTATGTATTTTTGTAATTATTTATGTATGTATTTATTTATGTATGTATGCGTTTTAAGCCATTATTTTATAAGTAATGCTGGATTCGGTGGTGGACATGAAAATATGCCATTATTTCTATTGAATACTCCTTAAAGAGCATCATTTTTGTCTTTCTTTTGTTCTGACACGTGAAAAACAACCTCGCGTTGACATCGGCCAACGGAAATATTACTGGAACAATTGCGAACACCAATAAATGCACTAATTCGTGCCAAATAGGGCGTGAAATTCGACCCCGAGGGAAATTTGCACATGCGTCTGGAATTTGCACGCAGCAACACCAAGGTGACGAAACCAAAAACAACCGCCTCTTCTGTCATGAGTGCCGCGATGGCTTCGGCGAATAGCACCACCACGGCGAATCTGCTTAACGCAGCTGCCGCTGCTGCTGCTGCAGTAAGTCCTACTGAATTTACAATGAAAATAGATGATGAAGAACGTGTGTCACCGGACAGAAATAGTTTTTTCTTATACTCTTATCAACCATTGAAATTTTTATTAATTTCTGCATTGCAGAAACAAGGTAGCAGATGTACAGTGACCATTTATCTGAGCTTTCAATTGGATAATAAATGATCCTTGATTGCAGAGGCGGCAATAGCAACTATTAAAATCAAGTTTGCAAACTTGAGATAAGCACCAATGCTTTTTTTAAACAGTCGTACAACATCCAGACTCGCGGTAGCTTTTCTACATTTTTCGACTTGTTAAATAGAATAAGATACGTGCTCAATTCAAGCTTGTAAACTTGGTGTAGGATGGCTCAGTGGTTAGAGCACCAGATTCCGAAGCAGACGTGCCCAGGTTCGTATCCTGTCCGCGGCAAATTCTGCCCAGTACTTGATGAGTTCCCAATAAGGACGAAACCGGTCTACTGGATGAATTGCCTTTTCTACACTATACAATTCTTAGTTTATACTGATATGCATGTAAGTAATTAATGGGTCAGGTGTTTATATCAAGACCGCAACCTTGATTATAATAATTGTTATCACCACCCGCGCAACCAATGTTCGTTTAATTATATAAATGTTCATTTTCAATACCATTTCCCCATGTAATGTGGTGTCTGTTCAGTAATGACAGATTGGGCATGGTTAGTTGGAACTTTGGGTCTAAATGGATGCCATATAAGCTCCACCTAAAGGAAAAATAGACTAACCAGTTTACATTAGTTAGTATATAACTGAAAATTGTGTGCAGTGTAGTGTGCGGCAGGATGGCTCAATGGTTGGAGCACCAGATTCCGAAGCAGACGTGCCCAGGTTCGAGTTCTGTCCGCGGCAAATTCTGGCCAGTACTTGATGAGTTCCCAATAAGGACGAAACCGGTCTACTGGATGAATTGCCTTTTCTACACTATACAATTCTTAGTTTATACTGACATGCATGTAAGTAATTAATGGGTCAGGAGCTTATATCAAGACCGCAACCTTCATTATAATAATTGGTGTAGGATGATTTTAAATGATTGCTAAGCAAATATTTGGTACATGGTACCAAAACAATGGGTTTCAAGACATGCTAAATTTCACCATAATTGATCATTACATCTAATTTTGAACACCTGTTACTCCAGTAAATCCATTGTTATATATTTAACTGAATGATGTCATGATTACTGCGAGAAGTAATATGTGATATCGATCAAGGACAGAGAGTATGGAGTGTTCAGAAGTAGTTGTAATTCTCAATTTTTGTGAAATTTAGCATATCTTGAAATCCATTGTGTTGGTAACATGAGACTATTCGGAGACCATAGTGGTTGAATTGGATACTGACTCAACAGACATAACGATGATACTGTTTACAAAATATTATGGAAAAAGAAAATTACTGGAACAATGAAAGCTGCGTTAGTCAAAACGCAGATCAGGTAATTTTCCGACATCACTCACCAAAATATATAGTGGGTGAAGGGAGTAATAATGGCTTCTACTGAGTCGCCAAAAAGCACGAAACGAATTTGCACATTAGGCTATACCTTCCGTTCAAGCTGACTTTGGTTTATCATTCTGATTATATTTGGACTTATTTGTTACTAGGTTTGCAACACCTAATATATAATTGCATATATTTTAGTTCTCCGCCACAAACTGTGTCTAACCGATATATATATATTTCATTGGATGATATCATGATTACTGCGAAAAGTTATAACTGATATCGATCAGGGGCAGAGTGTATGGAGTGTTCCGAAGTAGTTGTAATTCTAAATTTCGGTGAAATTTAGCATATCTTGAAATCCATTGTGTTGATACCGTGTATCTACTCGGCAACCATAGTGTTGGTATCAAGTTTAGGTTGTGACCTTGTACGATGCAAATATTTCTTTTATACGCATTAGTCAAGGGATATTTTACAGTCTAGTTCTCCCATGTTGCATGTTTGCATATAAAGTGGATGCAAGCATAAAGCCTGCTCATCGTGTTAAATAGCCTGTAAGCACAAAACTGCGGCATCAGTTCTATATTCACTTACTTGCTACTAATTAGGCATTGCACGTTACATGAAGATAAACAGTTGTCGGTCAGTTTCCTGGTGTAAAAAAATTCATTCGTGCTATGCTATACCTTTTGTAAATATGAAACTGAAATATGATTTTATGGTGGACGTGGGTTAATGTAATGCAACTAAATAGTTATTAAGTGCGCGGGTTGTGATAACGATGCTTTAAATCGAGTACCGGAAGTATCTGTAGGACCGGTTGAAATTTTGCATATTTTCACGAATCATTAGTTGATGATATTACCGTGAGCCGACCAATGCACAAAGTCAAGGGTCTTGGTATAACTCTTCATTTTACAGCTTCTGTGGCGAGGCACATTGAAATTATAGTTTAATACCCTAAAAACGGTGGGCTTTAACAATTAGAATTATATTAACGAATGGTATACAACTACAAAAGTATATTGCTTAAAATAATGGAAAATTTGCGAAATACAAATTCATGGATTAGGCCAATTGCGAAATTTACAGATGAAACATTTAATTAAATTAAATAGAGTATGTGTAATACGTTAGAAGTTGTACAGTGAAGAGTTGTCAACCACATTTGTCCTTTGCCACTCAAATAACTTGACTATCGATTAAATGAACCAGACCAATAAGAGTCATGACACCAGAATCAGATTTGAATTACCTGAAATTACCACACTAATAACTGGGAAGCTTAAAGGTAAACTTTTCTTATCTGCTAAGAATTAAGATACGTAATGAACTATCAAATAGATTAGGATTAAGTTCTTTGGATATGATATCGTTCAAATTGTTGTTTGCCAAAATAATGAAAAAAGAAGATTTGACTGATCTTTACGGAAATAGTATATGTAGTCACATACCGTTGCTATGTTTTAACACATTTAACATATGTTTTATATTTATTGTTTATGCTGAGCATCTCCGAGCGTTCAATGATGTTTTACATAGAATAATTTTGTTATAAACAATAATTAATGGAGCGAATGGTTATAAAACATATTAAAATCAAGTCTGCGACCTCCACATAAACACAAATCCCATTATATCGAATCGGTCGTACAATAAACGAGCTACCGTCATTCACGCGTACTGATGCGTTTCGCAATTCCATAATCATCATTAAAGCACGCGGGTGAATTGACTAACGAAGTTAAACACGAAATACATATACTAAATTTGGACTATCAATAAGATTTCTATGATATTGTCTGTTTACATATGAATGAACACCAATCGTGTTGTATTTAACCAGTCATCGAACAAAATACCAAAATTACCGTCTGCCACACGTACTTAAATGTATGTTTAAATGTGTATTATAAATACGAGTTAAAAGTTCACAAAAGTAGAAATTAATTATGATTTGCACTTGCTTTATCTAAGCATTTTACGTGACTGTGGTTCTTCGCTCTAACTTTAATTAGTGTATACCCGGAATGATGACAAGCAATTTGCTGGTTGTTCCGCCCTCTCATTCGGCTCATGGCCATCACGTTGTTTCTGGTCAGACTGCTACTTCCTGTACAGCCGGCATTCCAGTTGGTCTAACCGCTGCAGCGCCTACTGCTGGTTTGCATTTTGCCGCGCTAGCCTGCGCCGGTGGTCCTAACGGAGCTATGAGAACGGGCCTACCGGTTAATTTTAATGCCGGTCTCACCACTCCAGAAATTGCCTTTGGTCAGGCTGGTCTACCAGGCTGTATTCCGAGTAATCTCACCTCGGCCGGCCTTGCCGCTGCTGTCGCCGCGGCTGGTGGAACTCCTACTAACTGTGCTTCCATATCAATAAACAACCAGCAGGCCGCTACAATGGCCATGCTTCAAGCCGCCGGCCTTGGGGTTATCGGCCAGGTGCCGGGTGTTTCTGTGGCTGCAACTGGTAAATAAGCGTCCACCTGACTTTTCTTAATTTGTCATCCAAGCCCAAGATGTTATTTGCGTCTAAGCAAAAGTTATGTGATTTTTAATTTTTCTTAAAATGAATCTGAACGAAATTCCGTTATATACGGAGGATTTTTGCCTACCTGTAGTTTACACTAGCACATCCACTCCTAGATTTTCTTTACTCCATTTAAAAGA
>JAQBSW010007966.1:30000-37094 GCA_029291075.1 Eudiplozoon nipponicum
CTCTCCCAGTTCGAACGGTCAAACTGTTCATTCTCTGGTTACCAGTCCGCCTGTCAGCATGGCCACAGCTGTACTTGGCCAGTCTGTCGGTGGTCTATCAAACTCCGCAGCAATTGCTGTGGCTGCATTAAATCAGGTTTGGTTTGATTTTGTTAAAATAGCCAAATTTTGTTTAATAAATGCCTAATTAACCGTTATGCATGCTTTAAATTTATTATCGTGTTTAACGACACTGATCTTAGGATGTTGAATCTCCGCGATTTGCGTTCGCGGGTTGTCGCTTTGCCCCATCAGTTTCGCAAAGATCCGATTGATCATCCCCATTTCCAAGTACGCATCAAGTTTGTCTTCTTATTGGCTGGGTGCGGATTCGTCCCTTTATTCCGACGACGTCAACATCGTTCATACTAACCACTGTAAATGAAGTCCAATCTAATCTTCGTTGATTGTTTACGTTTCGGTACGGACTTTTCCATACCACCCTTAGGCCTCTAATCACACACACACACACACACAGTACAATGTTCACAATAGCAGATTTAAGCAAATGTGATAACCTCGTTCCGAAACAGTACTATTTATAATTTTTTTTTACTCTCTAGAGGATTTAAATAACGAAGATTAGAATGTACCTTATTTACAGTGGTTAGTTTGAACCATGTTGAAGCCTTTGGAAGAAATGGGGATCAATCGGAGATTCAACCTACGAAACTCGCACTCCGCAAACATTCAAAGTAAACATGTCATACAAATGTGATCTTAGAATGTGAAGTTAAAATTTATGCACAATATTTTTGCATAGGTATTAATTCTTGTTTTATATTGACAAAATGTAAGTACTTAATGGGTCTGGTTTTTATATCAAGTACTAAACTTTGATTATTGATATTATTATTATTATTATCATTATTATTATTTTTATTGTTATTATTATTATTATTATTATTATTATTATTATTAATATTAATTTATTATCACCGCCTGCGCAACAACTGTTCGTTTAATTATATAAATGTTCATTTCAATACAACTTCCCTATGACAGATTTTGAATGGTTATTTGTAACTTTAAGTCCATTTGGATGCCTTATGAGCTCCACCTAATTGTGAAATAATAATTATCGCGTTATTTTGGTTAGAATAAATGAAAATTTTGTGTAATCTGCGCAGGGTGGCCCAATGGTTAGAGCACCAGATTCCGAAGCAGACATGCCCAGGTTCGAGTCCTGTCTACGGCAAATTCTGGCCAGTACGTGATGAGTTCCCAATACGAACGAAACTGGTCTACTGGATGAATTTTCTTTTAGTATACTATACAATTCTTAGTTTATACTGACAAAATATAAGTACTTAATGGGTCTGGTGTTTATATCAATTTCGCAACCTTGGTTAATGTAAATCTAGGCCACATTTGATTTACTGTTAGAAATGCCCAATTTAATGCTTTACATGAAACAATTTCTTGTGCTAAATCAAATATAGGTGACATATTTTGTTAAAGAAGCCTTCTCGGTACACTTTCATTGCATTTAAACGCATTGAGTTAATCTCTCACGTTTTTCACATTTGATTATGTACTTGGCTACAGTTATCTGACCACTCTAATGATGATATGCAGCCTGTGAAGAATTTGTGCATACTAACAGTGAGGCCAGTACATGCTCACTAGCAATATAAGCGCAAAGATGAATTGAACAATGCTAAAGAAATAATGCGATCTACATCACATTCGTTGCATTGGTCTTGACTAGCTCCACACTACATGGAGAAGTGGTATTGGAATGAACATTTATATAATTAAACGAACATCGGTTGCCCGGGTGGTGATAACAATTATTATAATCAAGGTTGCGGTCTTGATATAAACACCTGATTCATTAATTACTTACATATGTCAGTATAAACTAAGAACTGTATAGTGTAGACAAGGCAATTCATCCAGTAGACTGGTTTCGTCTTTATTGGGAACTCATTATGTACTGGCTAGAATTTGCCGCGGACAGAACTCGAACTTGGGCACGTCTGCTTCGGAATCTGGTGCTCTAACCACTGAGCCATCCTGCCGCACACTACACTGCACACAATTTTCAGTTATATACTAACTAATGTAACTTGGTTAGTCTATTTTTCCTTTAGGTGGAGCTCATATGGCATCCATTTAGACCCAAAGTTCCAACTAACCATCCCCAATCTGTCATTACTGAACATACACCACACTACATGGGGAAGTGGTATTGGAATGAACATTTATATAATTAAAGGAACAGTTGTTGGGCAGGCGGTGATAGCATTTACTATAATCAAAGTTTCGAACTTGATATAAACACCTGGCCCATTATGTAATTACATTTGTCAGTATAAACTAAGTATTGTATAGTGTTGAAAAGGCAATTCATCCAGTAGACCGGTTTCGGTCTTTTTGAGACATGCTAACTGACAAAATCCAAGAGTAAGTTGGTACCGGCAGGCGGCTCGATTTCGCGTCGTCCAAGAAAGCTGTTTTTTTTACTTAAACTTATAACAAACCTGAGTTCTATCCAGGTTACGTTGACAAACTGTGTACCTATGGAGTTGGTATTCGTCGAATTTACCTACGGGTACAGGACTTTATCGTTAAGAGCCACAGATGCATGATGCGAAACCCCTACTTGGTAGTTTAAGTTTGCCTTGATTGTTCATAATTACCTTTATTTATGATAACATAAGAAATCTACCGTGCTGTATACCTAATGACTTTTACAATCATCTTCGGTCATTATAGGAACTAACTATCTAAGCTAACTTCGGCATATATATATTTATTTATATATATATATATATATATATATATATATATCAACAACCAATATGTATATATATATATTATTAAAGTTGAATGGTAGGACTTCATTATGTATGCTATTAGTACGAAATACACATTGCGTAATATAGGAAATGATATCAGTCAAGTGTACTCATCAAGGCAGGCTAGGATTTACGTGACCGTGTCTCGAAATTTGGCGCAATTGCTTCGGGGTCCTCCAACTCATCCATTAAGCCATCTTAGCAATGCACAACATTTATTATTCAACTATCTTCCTTTTTATGTTTTTTGGCCAGTCTTCCCTTCCGGTGGATCAAATTCGGTATTGCTTATGACCTGAAGCTCCAAGTAGCCGTCCACTGTCTCTCATTGTGGAACGCATATTGAATTAAAGTGTAATAGCTGGATTGTGCTATCTATGCTATATGGTTATCAATATACACTGCAAATTGCAATTTATCGAGTACACCAGGTTCGTCCACAGTAGGCGTTCATTAGAAAGGTCGCGGCCGGGGCTCGAACCAATGCGCATTTTTACAACAGTTTTTCACCTACGCGGTTGGTGGTAATTTTTTAAAATTTCATTTCTACGAGCTTCATGTAAACACCAATCCCTATGTATTTAACCAGTCGCACGTACTGACGCGTTTTAACTTTCTATGTTCACCATCAGAGTACGACGGAGAACCGACTAGCGAGAATCAAACCTCAATGCACAAATATGGAAATCAAAATTAGATTTATACATTGTACGCGACTTTAAACAAAGTTTGCGAGCTTGAGTTAAACACCAATCCCATTGGATTTAACCAGTCGTCGAACAACATAGTTCGCTAGTCGGTTTTCCGTTGTACTCTGATAATGATCATGGAAGGCGAAAACGCGTCAGTGCATGCCGCTGGCGGTAGTTTTGCTCCGTTGTTCGACGGCAGGTTACATACATTTATGGATTTGTGTTTACTTTAAGCTCGCAAACTTGATTTGAAGAAAGATTTGCCATTGTTTTATCTTATGCTACATTTAGTTTATATTGACAGCGTTTTTTTTAAAAAGGTGATTTTTTAGTATTTTTACACAAATCTAAGGTGAAAATGTCACGATTTGTTGCGTCCTTTATATTCTATTAAAATAGGATATCAGGTAAAATATTTTTTTCGGTCATAGTCTGAACGTTTTTTCAGTTTTTGAAAAAAGCTTTATGGTATTTTGCTACTTTTTTTTTCTTAATCAAAATCTGACTAAAACTTTTCACAAATCTTGACATGATGCAGCAACGTTTAAACGGTCTGATCTTCGCCGGAATGTCGCCGTATGCAGCCGCGTCAGCAATGACTTCGGGACTTGCTAACCACGTTGGAGTAATTGTCTCGCAGGCGCCCAATAGCCCGCCACCGTCGTCGTCGCTGGTTTGTGCGCCTCTTGCGCACCAATCAACCTCGAGTTCTTTGGCTGCGCTAACTGACCAACAATTCACCAGCAAATTGGAGCAGACAAATAGGTGTTCTCTGTCGGATGGAAAACTGTCCAACGGCTTGGCGGGTTCGTGTACGTTGTCAGTTGAATTCATTTTCACACATTTTAGCACTCATGGCAGTGCGAAACACTCAACTGTCTATAAGGCTTGGCGTACCTTGATGCCGGGTATTTCATGCGGAACTGGCAAGCCACACCGAAATCAAAACGAGCGAAATAGGCGTGGTTCCAGTATAGAGTTACTTGTTGTTTGTTGGAGTTTTTTTCCAACTCATAATGTTTGAATTCGGTAGTGTGCCCGAAGTGCGCATAATATGCACTGGCTATCATATTACCTCTTGAATGGTGAAGTTAGCCGTCTTCTTTGTCAACATAGCTTTACCAACTAGGCGATGGATTTGGTGGTTAATGTCAAACTGCAGGTGTCGTTGAGATAATAGCCTTTTTAGCCAATTTTGACATCACCTGTCACGTTAACCTAATCGTTTGTAATCACACTGTCTAAATTGTCAATTGTCAGTAGCCTTTGTATCGTGCTTAATTTGCATCAGGTTCTTTACGATTGACTGCATTTTACACGTAGATCTGATCTGGTTTTGGCGTGCCACGATTGCTAATCGCGGCGTAGGGAAACCATCGTCCGTTACTCCCGCTGAAAAGCTTCGACTTACCCTAGTCACCTATCAAAGAACAACGGGAAATTTCATATATTGGATCATCTCGCAGAGTTTTAAGCATTGAAGGCTGAAATGCATCAGTATGCATAATTGATGGCGGTTCTGCGTGTTGTGTGACTGGTCTAAGAATGAGAATGACGTTTACTTAAAGGCATAAAATTTATGCAAAATTCTCTCTACTTTTGCCTGAAACAGTGGATTCTGCTGCCTTCTTACTGGCTAACCAGGACGGATCCGGCATCTATTCGATGGGTTCCGCTGGTCCCGGTTCTCTGCTGAACGGTGTTTCGTCAGTTGGAGGTGCCCTAATGTCGACCGGCATGGATGCTTGCTCGGCAAGTAACGCCGCAGCAATGGGCTACAGTCTATCAGCTGATATCCCGTCAGTGAATAATGCTGGGTGAGTCGTCAACTTTTACGATTTAGTTTGTCCTATGCTTACCAAATGGTGAATACTAGTACTATTAATACTACGTCTATTATTGTTATTATTGTCCTTACTATTATTATTGCTATCGTTATTGTTACTGCCGCTAATACTACTGCTATAACTACTAACTACACTAATATTGCTACTCTTTTTATTATTAGTATTACTATTATTATTATTATTAATATTATTACTATTATTATTATTAATATTATTTCCACAAATAATAATATGTCCACTACCCAATCTATTATTAATACATCTTTTGCTACTGCTACTACTATCACTTCTACTTGTAATTTTGATATTATTTACATTTAATATTACTACCACTTTATTTAATAGTAGTAGTATTAGTATCAGTTGTAGTAGTAGTAGTAGTGGTAGTAGTGGTAGTAGTAGTAGTAATAGTGGTAGTAGTATTAGTAGTAGTGGTAGTAGTAGTAGCAGTAGTATTAGTAGTAATAGTAGTAGTAGTAGTTGTTTTAGTGCTAGTAGTATTAGTAGAAGTAGTAGTAGTAGTAGTAGTAGTAGTGGTTGTAGTAGTAGTAGTAGTAGTGGTAGTAGTAGTAGTGGTAGTAGTAGTAGTAGTAGTAGTAGTAATATTTGTTTTTTTTTGGTGTTGGTGCTATTGCTGTTATAGGTGGAAGGGAATTATTCTAAGTATGCTTTGTCAATATTATTGTACTTCTAACATAAAAATATTATTTACTTCATTACTATTCTATTGCAGAGTTAAACCCAACTCACGATCACCATCGGCTATAGAAAAATCACATTTTGAACTCTGGACAGACTGGTTTAGCTCTAACTATTGGATGAACTGCCTTTTGTAAATTTTACAATGCTTGGTTAATTTTGACAAATGGGTGCATAGAACGAGATTGGTATTTATATCCAGATCGCAACCTTAATTCAATAACAGTTTACTTGACGTTGCTCATGCAGATGATTGCCATTTGAACGTGTCCTTGTTCGAGCCAAATTTTTCTGTCTGTCTACTACTGCCTATCTGTTAGTTACGCCGTGGCTTTTCTGGATTAATTAGCTAGTTTGTACATTATACAGGCATATACCTACGTATATCATTATATATATATATATATATATATATATATATATATATATATATATATATATATATACAGTCAAATATCATGGTTAGAAATTATAAATTTTCAAGTATTTGCCAGAATTGTCGCTACCAAGTTTCAAATCGTGTATTTTTGGCTTAAGCGTCTTACAACACATCATCTGAAGCAAACTGTCTAGGTTAAAGCTCAAATGGCATCACTTTTGGCAGGTTCTTGTTGAACGTCTAATAAGAATCAATCTGGTTACCTTGATGAATTTAATTTACTATCTAATGTAATTTTATATTACATTGTATATATCTAGCTAGTCTTAGTAGAAAGTTTGTATTTACTGCAATACATTACCGTTATATTGTGATATTTTCCTCTTGTGTATCTATAAACAGACTGTCTGCTGCGTATGCTTATCCTGGAGGTGTAAACATGTTTACGACAAGTCTGCTGTTACCTCAATCGCAAGCTCAAGCAATTAATTCTGGTGAGTAAAATTAAATTAGTTAATCATTTATTATTTTATAGGTCATAAGGCTTCAATTTTATGTTTATGGTTCATATTTAATACGGAGTTTATACTTTGTTCGTCATCGTCAAAAGCGAAAAAGAAAATCGAATAGGCTA
>JAQBSW010007967.1:0-37092 GCA_029291075.1 Eudiplozoon nipponicum
GAAACAATATATTACGATGGACTTGATGATGGCTTACAAGATGATGCTGATTATGCGGGGGGTGACATCGAACAAAGGTCGCCCCTTAGAGAACAAGTTTATATAATTTGTTATATCTTCAGGATCGATTTTTGCCAATTGCAAATATTTCAAAAATAATGAAACGTGCAGTTCCTAGGAATGGAAAGGTTTCTCTTTTTGTCTATATTAGCCAGATTGCTAAAGATGCCAAGGAATGCGTCCAAGAATGTGTTTCAGAATTTATTAGTTTCATCACAAGCGAGTAATTCGAGATTTATTTAACTGTTAGAGCTGCTGAACGTTGTCAAAAGGAAAAGCGCAAGACTATAAACGGCGAAGATATATTATGTGCAATGAATCATCTTGGCTTCGATAATTATGTGGAACCCTTGAAGATCTTTTTAGTAAAATTCCGGGAGGTGTGTTTTGATTATAATTTTCTATTAAACATGTGGCAGTTATTATTAACTGCAAATATTATTAGATTTATAGAGTATATCGTTTATTATGTGTAATTAATTTTGATTTTTTTAAACGAAGTTGCTCCATGTTTCGAATCTTATAGTAATATTAATAGTACTATGGTAAAAAAGGCAATATACCCATAATTATAAATGCAGAGATGGCATTAGCCATGGTTATTTAAAGTCTAGAAGATTGGGCAATAAAAAGTTTATGCTGCTGATAATTTTATGGTTAATGAAATTACGTATTTAAATATGAACTTAGACAGATGTTATATTTGATTTTTGTGCGTTGAGATAAAGTTTTCTGTTGATGTTGTCTCAGTTTGTTAAATGATAGACTACATATCCAACGTGTAGAACTACTTCAATGTGGAGTTTTAACAAATAATTGCCACAAAGATTGGTATCGCCGTGGAGACTTGTGTTTTGTTAGATCATACATACTGATAAATTAACTAACCCAATGTGTACCATTTAATGAACCTGTACGCCTTGTCAAAAAATATATACTCATTAAATACAAAGTGATTTGTTCATTATAAAAGCCTCTAAGCAATTCAGAAACGATATCCAGTGATCCCAATGTTTCCCACGGTCATTTGCATTATCCAAACATGCAAAGTAAAGATCGTTAACTGTCGTCTTGATTGGTGCCAATATTTTGTTTATCTGGTATTGGATTAATATCCAGATTGCTTGCGACGTTTGGTAGGACGATGTAACATCTATTTAAGCGAATATAAATTGATATTTTACCGCAGTATAACTTAAAATGCAGAGTTGTGTGTATACTATAATGGGAAAATTGTTATCCATTCCTAGCGTAGGTGCACGATTTATTTGTTTTCCATCCAGAGTTGATATGTGTCCAATTCCAGAGGCATCTGCTTATAAGTCATTATTGGCCGTTTTCCTTCGGCGGCTGAAGCGCATCCTCTGCGTTTGCCTCACCATCATTCCATAAATACTAATTTAACCCTATTTGTTAACTGTGCAACAAAACCTGAATACAGACCGTATAAAAATAGTTTATAGAAGTTTCCAGTATCATTACCTATATCTTAGACGAAAATTATTTGGATACTGTTCAATGAACATCTACAAATATACATATGTTCGCACCAAATGTGGTATAATTGTATTTCTAGATGAAGAGCAACATGATACAAGCCAGGAAGTCGAAATAATACGTTATTGATGTATTCATTAGTTTTGTAACAATATAGATATAAATGTATGTATCCTTTACTACATTTGTAAAAAGTGTATTGCGGAAATTTTATAACTAAATAAAGTGGGGTCAATTTTAATTATGATAATTAGGATAGGGACGGTGCTATTTTTAATATTTTAATGATCGACCCAGCTCGTTTGCACGTAATCAGATAGCTTTTTATTTATAGGAAAAGGTAGTAAGGCTTTTTTGTGTAGATAGTATTGTTTCCTTTTGGTGGATGATTATGTCAGTCAATTTAAATGTAACGTCAACCAGCGTGCAATTGATGGTGTTATCTATGTAATGAACCCTCGATTCTGTTGTGCTACTGGCATAGAGACTCGTACCGTTGTTGGTGGCAGATTCGCTTTCAGATTTGATCTAGCGAAGCCGCCACAATTGAAAAATTTTGGGAGCTTTGTGGAATTAGCTTTCAAGAAGGTCAGTATTATGGATGGAGAAATGCATTCCGAATGACTGCATACGCAGTTCGTTACTTTTTGTGGTGGAGAACTAATATATATGCAATTGTGTTTAAGGTTTCGCGCACATAGTATCAAATTAGGGCAAACTTGACCAGATGGATAAACCAAATAAAGCGTGCACGGAATGTATAATCACGTGCAAATTCGTTTGGTGCTTACTGACAACTCACCCAAATATATAGTGTTTAAAGGGCGTAATGCTGCTCCTACTGGTGAGTTGCCAGTAAGCACAAAACTAATGTACATGCTGTCTTTGGTTTATCCTTCTGGCCATATTTGAATTAATTTGTTACTAGTTGCACAACACCTTATACACCATTTATTACACATCCACAAAAAAGGTAATGTGATCAATCCTGCAAACTGCTGTCGTACAATTATTTTTCAATGTTGCGATCTTTATATTCAATTAATCCAGTAAACCAATTTCATTCTTATTGGGAATTCACTTATTTTGCAGGATTTGCCGCAACACACACAACATAGCCATCGAGCATGGTGTGCTCGTATTCTCTCAGTCTATGAGCAAAACGACGTATTCGCTAATTATGAAATTCTTTGCTTCTGTATATTATGCTTCAGCAGGAACCGTGTGGGACTCCAGTATACGTAAACTTTAGGGCAGTGTATTTTCATTTAGTTAATAATTTTTGCTAAAACTTTCTGCTTTATTTTGCTGACATTTTATAAAAGTAATAGATTAAAAGTATTGATATTCTTTCTATACAAAAGTGATTTTTTTAAATTTGAGTGTATAAGGGAAGGTTGTTTGTACAAAAATCAGGCCTTTCTAGTACTGGAAACATCGCCACATATATGATTTCGTGATAGCAATGTATTTTTTCATCTTAGTATGTTATCCGATTTCCTGTCTCGGAACCGTTTATCTACGTTCGAAGTACTTTGAATACTTGAGAAAGCGTAATATTCTAATTGGCGCTAAATATGTTTTGTTTAAAGATTTTATTACTTTGATTATTGTTGCGTTATTATCTTTAGTTAAGCAAATTAGAAAATGCCGGTTTGGACGAATCGCTTCTATATAACCACGTTTCTGCAGGTGTGAGCACAAGTAGTATAGAAAGCCATTCGGTTTCTCAACTAAGCAATACCACTGTGTTGCTACCTACACAGGCTGCTGGCCAAACATGCGTGCTGTCCAAAGCACAAACAGTTTCAAGTGAGTCGTTTTGAGTTTATTATAAATGTACATGCATTTTTGATAGCCTTACTTCAAATCAAGCATGTACCAGCGTTACTGTGGCTATTCTAGGGACTAAATTACTCTTAAAGATATGGTATCTTAGTCTAGATTATTAGTTTTCATGGTTTAAACACAAACTTTATGATGACAGTATGAATAGAAAATCATCATATGTATAAAAAAATTCATACTGTATAATAAAATTAGTTTTCTTTTGAATTCATACGCAAAGACATCTTATTTAATAAGCCTATTATACAAAAAACGTTGGAATTTGTATGGTTAATAAATTGAGATATCGAAAGTAAGGATGAGATCTATTTAATGGATTAATTATACTAGAGATGTTGATAAATTAGTTTCTTTTACCTTCCTCGCATGATAGAGCCCGGTCGTTCAATTATTTTCTGACAGTAAATATTACTGAATGATGCGTTGCTTAAACGAATAAAACGTGTAAGCCTGTTTTCTCATTCGTTTAAATTTTCTTCATATCTTTACCTTTATTGGCAAATTCTAAATCATATTTTTGGCACATGTTTTGTCCATTGGTTTGCCTCAAAGAGACCATTGTTTCTTTAAACATTCCACAGTTTCCAATTCTGCCTTAATTTATGGGAAAGGTTTTAATTCTACGATCATAATGGAAGGGTATTTTAGCCATGTATCACGTGGCCTTTGTGCTTTCCAGTGGTCAAGCGAAAGCATTATATCAATGATAGTTCTTAACTCTCGTTTGGCCCATGCTAGATTCCGTGTGTGTGAACTGGTTCAACGATTATACTAATGTAAACAGTCACTGAGTCTAAATAATTCATTCTTAAATATTGATCCTAGTGTATAAGTAGCGCTAATCGTACTAGGAAGTGAACCAAACAGATTCAATGTAGAGGTATAACAAACGGCGCTTACTGTAGTAGATGCAATTGATAGTTTAATATTTTGCATGTTTCAGTTAACTCAGAAAAATACACGCCTTGTTTTTGGAAAGAAACTAGATTTATATTTTTATAATTTAGTGTTAATATTAGACCAACAGAATTTCTTTCCGTCTGGATTTGAGTTTGTTGTACTTATTGGAATAGTGATGATACCGTAAAGCATAATTGTAGCTCTTTATCTGTTTATTTTGCGTTAAACTTAGTTTCCTCGCCCGTTGGCACAACAATCACACCAACTGCCATTACCTCAAACGGAGCTGGTGGTACTACTATGGTATTGACAACTGGAACCGGTGGAGAAACAGCCAATCAAATAATTATCAATGGCGCAACAGTTGCATCTGGTGGCAGCGGCGCTGCTACTATCGCCACTATTAATGGGCAGGCTCACCACCAAGCTCAACAAATTCTAGTACCTCAGTTAATTGGTGCGCCTACCCATCAGTTAATCACTGCTGGCTCTGTAGAACATCAGGCGTTATTGGCAGTTGCCGCTGCAGCTAACAGCACAACTACAGTTGGTATGACTATATTACTAAAAGTAACGTTCACATCCGCGATAAATATGCTTTAAATTCTTATTCAGCATTTCTGCGGCAAGAATCAACCAATTTCAACTAGACTTCCTGAAAGGTATTATAAGACATGCACATTTCCAGTTGGGCAATTGTTAATGGAGTAAAGACTTGGCAAAAATTTAAAAAAATTATTTTAATGACCTAAATAAAGCATAAAATAGCAAATGAAAATCATATATAAGGCCAGGGTTTCTTACTGGTGTACTACGTGTTGCGCACCTGGCAAGTAAGCACAACACAAGTATACATGAGATTATATTTTACGTTCACGCTGATTTTGGTTTATCCTTCTGATAGTATTTGAACTACTTTGTTACTAGGTAATTAAAACCTAATAAACAAGTGCATACATATTGGTTCTACGCAACAAAAAGTATATACCTCACTAGTAGTTATAATATACGAGCATTAATCTAGTCTACGCTTATTCGTTGCTGTTACCTACGTCTGTCTTATGATGACAGACAAGTACTTTCTATTTGGAAATTTAGATTTTGCAATATACTTACTCAAAGCAAAGTCTGATTATTCATAAGTTTTTATTAAAGATTAAACAAAAAGCTCCATTGTTCGGTTCCTAGTTGGTGCAATTCAAGCTACAAATGCGAAAATTTTCTTGTTTACGAAGCCGATCTAGCAGATGCTATCTTTTAAGTTTATATGGAAAAAGATGTACATAACAATAATAACTGTTTACATTTCTTTGTCACCTTAGCACCATTTTAGATTTTTGAATGGAGGCGTCACTGCCGCACGATCAATAATGTTATCAAGTTGTGATAGCGCAATGTCTCTCCTATTCGTGTTAATTCATTTGTTTAGATGGCTCGCTACGCGAGCTGACATACACTCATTTCGCTATTTACCGTTCGCGCTTGCCACATCCACTTGCCCTCATACATGTAGCGCTATTTGTACACCATTTTAAATTTGAAGCATGTCACTGTCAAATACAAGAAACAAAATTGTCATGAGAATTATTATTATTATAACGAAGAATGACTAAAGCAAAGTTAAGCTGTCTTCATCTCCGACACTGAAGCGTCAAAAGAAACTCTTACGATAATCCCCATTACTTCAAACACCACTGCCAAACGAGTATAGTCTAAATAACCTTTTCGCATGACATCTCTTTGTAACAAACCAGTACAAAACAGTCTCTTTAAAAATTAACTAGTTTATAACTTGAACTTGCATGTATTTCGCATCGGTTTGTCTCAATGGTTAGAGTAACATATTCGAAAACAGTCGTACCCAGGTTCGAGCCCTGTTCGCGGTAAATTATCGACCTTATTGAGTTCCGATAAGTACGAAACCGATCTAATGAACAAGTTGCTTTTTCAATATACAATACTTAGTTTATACCAACAAATGTGTGTAAATAATGGTTCATGTTTATATCAAGATCGCGGCCTTGATCTAAATAGTCACGTCATTAATTGGTATGTAGATAGGCAATGACAACACTTCAGGAAGAATTTTTACCAAGTTTGTAATTAGGCTAGCAAATGTGATAGCAGTTTAAAAACCATAAATTAAATATTGATTGGAGGTTGTTAAATTACAGGGATAGAGTGCCATTCGGATGAATGGTCGTGAAATCTCGTAATACATTTATAAAAATTGAGTGCCAGTAAGTAAGCTATAAAATAATGTGTATTTGTTGATAAAATATGTGCAACTACCTCGTTATTTTCGTTAAAAAGTATTTCTTATAATTGTGTACTCTTTACTTTATGTCCTTAAGTGCCATCTCTTATTCACGCATATCTTCATAATGATGGTTAGTCGCGTTAAAATAATATATCCTTAATAATAATTATTATTTTTATTTAATTATTTTAATTTATCTTTAATATTATTTAATACTACTTCACTCGTGCTCTTTCGCATATATGTTCAATATTTCGACTCTTTGCAGGTGTTAAATAACATTCTGCTACAATACTCAGATTAATCAACTTCTTGTTTCGGAGAGCTAACTTTTGGCACTTCTATATTATATGTTGCGTACCGAGTAACAACTTAGTTCAAATATTACCGGAAGGATAAACAAAAGGCAGCATTTGCGGCAAGTATAATCTCGTGCACATTCGTTTCGTGCTTACTGGCGACTCATCAGTACAAGTCGTATTACATCCTATACCTACTATATAATTGGATGAGAAATGTGGTTATAATTGAACAGTGCAATCTCCTATACTAATGTGTAAACTTGTAGTATTGGAGCTAATTTCATGTCTTCGACAATGCGAGCCTGTAAATGTTGTGTCAGTATCTGATAGCAACCCTACAGTTTCCGATAAGATACATGGTACTAACACTATGTAGATATAAAGAAACTTTATGCTCCAATACTTGCTATAAAAACCTTCGAATGTTTATATTTTTAGGCATGGCGTATCCAAAGACGTTTTATATAAACAAGGAGATTAAATGACAATTTTTTCTATTACTAGAAACATACAACGATAGCGAATGATTTAAATAAGTCACGTATAATACGTGTCTCGCGTCCCGTGTGTTTGCAGATTTAGGCAATTTGTGGTATTTGAACGATATCAAAGCATGGATACATAGCTCAATTTTTGCTTCGTTTCCTTGGTGTGTTGACGTTTCTGAGCTGATCCAATTTAAAAGTAGTTTCTATCGACTTTCGGATCTTTATAAGTACAATAACTGGTTTAAAGATGTTATAATCAGGCAACAACCCAATTATATAACAAATTCTTAGCGTTTGTGCTCTGGCTTAATAATCACATGGGATTAATGTATATGATACTACATCAGGCACGAATGGTCAGTCAGCGTCGCTTGTGGATGCACACACAGGCCAACAGTCAACCATTGTGGTATCTGGCGAAACTACGTCAACAACAGAGGCAGCTCTTGCAGCATCGGCATCTGGAATACCTGTGGTATCTGCAGTACCACTTGTCGCATCAACTGCACTTTCAGGTGCTATTGGACAACCGACTACCTTTACTATAGCACATCCTCTTTCTAGCACATGTACAACAACTTCTGGGACTGCGGTTGCTGTGCCGGCTAGCATTGCGGGTCACCATGCGCAGGCCATTGGGCTAGGACAGGGTCAGCATATTTCCATCACCGGCCCGGGTGGTGAAGAGATCAAGGTTAATCCCGCCGCATTCCATGCGCCACCCGGAACAACAATTATTGTGCCTATTTCTAGTCCGGTTAGTTTTTTATGAGTACTAGCTCAGTAATGTATTATTTTTATATGAACAATGCTATTTTATACTTTTCCGTTCTTGAATAACAAAATCCTCTGTCATACTAAATAAGTCGTTTGTATTAATTTATGTCATCATTTTCCTAACTGATTTGGTAACTAATGAAGCAACTGGTTATCTTATTGTTGTAGGGATAAAGAGACGACGCTTCGTCTAATTGCCGAGTTTACTCTCATAATATATTGACATAACCAGTCATCCTTTCCTCTATGGCCAAATACTTTAGGGCATCTCTACTTTTTTATTGCAAAATTTTCGAGTAAAGCTATAATAATTCAAAGTTCTTTACACAACAGCATTTTCTATTTCTGATTGCCATAGTTCGGTACGCGCAAGAAGTAAATACTTATTTTTACATTAATGTTTAAATACTAATATTTAAATTGATAGTACGATGGCCATATACGAAAACCAGTCATTGTCTGAGCTAATATGAGTTATCATCTCAATTACGCATAACAGAAAATTAATACGGGGATAAGTGTGAAATAGTACGTTGATTTATTTGTGCGAATCAATTTCATTTCGTGCACAATGACTGAAAAAGCAGTTTTTGCTTATATAAATCAGTCTTCACTTTGTTATCTGTAGCGCTTATAACATTATTTTTAAATATATGCGTGCGTAAGCTGTCGATCAACTAGAGTAGGCCGATCGAACAAACGATTAATTGCCCAATTTAATGGTCATTGCAATTTAAACACGTCAGCAATTGTGCAGTACTTCATAGGAACCTCATAGGTGTGTTCGCGAGATATTGTTTTTAATATGCTAACAACATTCAATTACTGAAATCATAATACATTTTATGAATAGCTGTGAATAGACAAACTTCGGTATGATTTATAAAAAAGTTCGGATATTCAGCCTTATCGAGAGATCATATTAAAAAATGATTTGGCATTCTGCTGTTTTGCAATCTCTCCAACTTTTAGTTTTTGTGTCCTTCAAACTCTCTCTCTCTCTCTCTCTATATATATATATATATATATATATATATATTTGTTTTCGCACATGAGAATGATAATATGAATTTCATTAAAACTTTTATTCAAGAAGAATCATTTTAAACTATGAAAATTCCAAAGCTGGTTTATTAATTAAAGACGATAAAAGCTGATCTAGCGAGTACTTGTGAGACATGCTAAAGTATTGAGTATTAGTTTATTTGTATGAAGTTCGTTCATTTTAATGTGTTAACCTGTTGTTGCTACGGATGCTACAAATATGGCATAATTTGGAGAGCTAGCTAGTGACTGACAGTCGTTGAATCGGAAACTTCCATTGAGACATGTGGGTATAGATCATCAAGTTGCTAATTTATTAACGTAATATAATGATTTTTTTTTCGCACATTCAGTTTGCTTTGAATGGCCAGATACCTCAGTTTGCGATCGTTCAGTCGGCCACACCTGCAGTCACGCATGCAATTGAAGCATCAACTATTTCATCGCAGTAGCAGCAAGACGATTTGAAGCAATTCGGTTGGTGTAGCTGGTGTGATCTACATATGATCATATTCTCCTTTAATTTTTTGTGATTGTGGGAAGCAAGATTTATTAGTTGGCTTATTAAGTTACAATTAATAAAATTTTCTTCTCATATTTTTAATTTTGTCGTTATTTCAGCTACATTTAGCATTTAAAACTCGATTACAGTTCTTCACTGTCTATCTTTGCCAAAGTGAACCATTTCTCGTCTAAATAATATGACGAGTTAAGCGTGTAGTTTCATACAATTAATTTCATGGGCAATTTTTACATTGAAACATTTTTTGCAAATAATTATATATCTGGTAGCTTCATCATTAAGAGCTATTTTGAGTTAACTTGCCATTTGTTTCGATTAACAAAATAGCAGTAGGAATTTTATTTTTAAATTACTTTTATTGTTGTCCTTAAATCGAGTAAAACTAAATTAATTAAATTCGTCGATAATTATCACAAATTATTTGAACATTACTAATATGTATTAAATTCGATAAATTTTTCATCGTAGTGATTTATATATAATTAAATCACAGCATTGCTGTCAGTATTGATAAAGAAATTACAGATTTGTGCTTCATTTCCATGGTTACCTGTTTTATGTGTGTTGTCTAATAAAACATTTTTGAAGCCTTGTGGCGATATTCAGTTTATGATATTTTATTTAGCACCAGGTGTGCACAGATTTTTATGCTAATTTGTTTGGGGATCGAAATTCCTGGGTATCAATGCTTTTATGCGATTTTGGGGAAGAACCATTATCATCGCGTACTCGCCGGATATTAAATATTTAACTGGACATCCTTATTCAGGTGATGGATTGGTGGTAGCTGGGTTAAACTGTTACAAATACAGAAGTAAAATGTCGAGCTGTCAGCGCACAATCGTTCACTCAGTTAGTTACTTCATCTCATTGCCTCGCGAAAAAAAGTTTTATTATATAGAGCAATTTCGAGTGGAGAGGCATCATTAAACATTTTAGTTTATGTAATCCAAAGTTTGTCTGACAATTTTTTTTGATTTATGCTTTTTGAGAAAATAAGACATTCATATCTAATCGTGTAAGAAGCGGTGTTAATCACAACTTAGTGGAGATTATTTTCTGCATGATATCTGTTCAAGACTGATTCTATGCTTCCGTTTGATAGTTTGTGATTCCTCACATATACAATTCTTTTCGTTTTTTATCAAAAGCAACCGGTCTTGTATTGTATCAACAACAATTATGATATGTCATTCTTTTAAATATTGCTCCAAATTAATTAAACAATTTGTTTTGGAATTAAGGCTACCTAGCGTTTGCCAAATTGCGTACGGTTTTATGATATATTTCTACACATTGTTTGTTTTAGTTAAAAAATCAATGTTATTTTTATGCCAGAAACAAATTTTATTTTGTGTTTTCGGTTGCAGTGTTCAGCTAAATGAAAGGCATGTTGATAGATTTTTCTTTATCATTCATACTATTTTCTAAATTATGGTACTATTATATGTAATAAATTCGTGTCAGTGTAACATTTATTGCACAAGATTTAGTTTAAATTAATACATAAATTCATCGGGCACGACATGTTATTTGTCAATCTTCAATGGTAAGTTTCAAAAATGGTATAACCCGTTCCGTTTTGTCCTTTATCTTTGCACATTAGTTCTTAGATAATCATGTCTGATCTTTTCAGAGTAACTCTCAATCTCGGAGCAATCCATCTATTGAATGATTTAATATAGCTTTGTATCGCAGTATTTTTCAAACCTCAGAGATTATAAAATTATGTAAAATCCGTCCATGGCAGCTCATTTTTGTTCTAATTTGTTGAAGCTTTACATTAAAAAACAGAATTATCGGCAACATCATACATGGAAACATGCTTACACTATCATAGTATACATATGGTTATTTGCTACAAAGCAAATAATTCATGGCTATACATGACCTACTAAATAATTATTTACTTTAAACTTAAATATAAAGTTGTTCCATCTTAGACTTTCTTTAATTTTGGCCAGTTTGTGTTCAATGAAGTTGTTTATTTTAAAACAATTTTTATTTATTAAATCTTCCTTTGTTCTATAGCTACGATTTTATCGACATTCTGGTGTGTTAGCAAGCGAGCATTGAATTATTGCTTAAATTTGGTATTCGTTTTTATGCTCTTTTTTGGGCAACATTGTATTTCGTGTTCGCCAGTTCAGCTGAATTTGTTCTATCGATTCCTATTATGCCTAAAAATAATTATGCTCCAGCAAATATTTTCTTTCAAAATATCTTTGTTCCTTCATCGTTTGACCGCTCACAACACTCAATAAAAGAAATATCTTGAAGCAAGTTAGATATTTCTTTTAAAAGGCCATTTTTATGAATAAATTAGGCTGTTATAACAACGTTTTTTTAAACGGATAAAATTTAATGTTTGTGCCAATTTACTAGCATTAAAATATTGAGAAAACATTTTGATAAATAAGCCGGGTGGAGCACAAAAACGAATCATATAGATGTAGAATCAATTTCCTAAGAAAATCCTCTTTTCTGATAATGTTGGGAAGGCATGATGTCAGTGGATTTAATGTAAGATTATATGGTGACTACATTTGCTTAGTACATAACTGTTAAGTATTAATTTGCTAAATTGTCCTTCATTATTTTCGCCCGAAACCTTTCTATTTATTGATGTTCTAACGGCTCTGTAAAGAATATTTAAAACAACTGGAATATAAATAAGCATATTCGAGCGATTGTCCTTTTCGGCGTCATTACATGCATAAAATTTATGAATTATTGTAGAATGGTGAAAGTAATGCTTTTGATTCGGTGAAAGGGTTGATTGCATATTTTAGATAATTCCTTATTTTATTAACGAGCTTATTCTATATTTTCGTCGAAAATTTGCATGTATTGAGCGATTAATATGTAGATAAAATATTTAAATGGCTTTCTTAGGATCTGAAGCATTCTGTTCAAGCTTGTCGATTTATGCAGCTGGTTTGCGTTACGACTATACATGTATTTTGGCAGATTTTTTGTCAGGTGTATTTTCACAGTTTCTTCCTAGTCACATAATATATATTTGTACATTTAAATGGAAAACAGCATTTCTAGTTCCTTTCTCTCACCTAGTTGTAAAATAATAACAATTTGATATCGTTTTTTGATATTTTTAAATGGATCGTTCAAAACGTCAATAGTGTACATGAAAAATAGGCTTGCTCTGTGTTAATTTTGCATTGAGATCGACAACATGCTGTAATAGTTTTTTAATTTTTTCCTATCCAGAAGTCTATTTGCAAACATATTTCTCTGTGTATGTAATTTTTAGTTTGTGTTAATATGAATTTATGATTTGGACATTCGGTTTTCGTTAAAGCGAAACTGGTTTAATGCTTTCATTGCCATATTGCGATGTTTTAGTACTCGCTTAATGTTAAGAAGTTATGAATGCTCAATCTGTTATTGTGCAATATTTTGATTAACTTTTTCATCAACTATGAATACAATTTCGTGCCTCTACTTTTATTTTTATAAAAGCAACACTTTTGGTGTTTTTTCGGTTTTATATTTTAGTAAAAATCATCTTCATTGGAAACAGACTGGTCATAACTTCGTTCTAATGATTCAGTGCTTTGTAGGAGAATTTAGTGGCCAACTCCTGATTACAATTGAGCTCGTAATTGGGTTGTGCAATACGAGAAACTAACAGCGCCTAGGAATTACCTGTATGCCACAACAAGTTAACTAAATACATAGATTTACAATGGCTATAAGTTAGTCTCAAGGCGTTGACAAGATCAATGTCTCTATAGTTCTAAGTAAAAATGGAATGTGCGGTTTTCGACTGGAATAAATAATGGTAGAGTCCAATTAGAGCTATTCCAAGGCATCGCAAACTTTTCAAACAATAAATTCTACACGTAGATTTAATCATTGTAAAAATTTTATCTATTGCGATCTTAAAATGTTTTCCTTCAACCATAAAATCTGAATTGAATTCTGATTTTTTATGTCGTTTGGCATTAAAATATCTTTTTGTAATTATGCGCTCCGTTCCAACTTGTATATATATATTAAAGTTAATTCATAAAGCATATAATTAATCATTTGCTATTTTTGAGTTATAGTCTCCTTAGCGAAAATTGTAAATAAATATTTTTAATTGTAAATGGCTTGCGGAATTTTTGTACCTTACACAATTTAAACTATTAAAAAATTAGCACAGTATAATTTGTTTTGTGCGAATTCAGTGATGATGAAGGCCGTAATTACTTTCCGTCTTTTTATACTTATCCATTGTAAAATACAGCTGATTTTATGCTAAATAATTTAATTCGCGCATTTTTTTGTGCAATTCTTGTCCTTAAGCGTCAATTTTTGAGCCTCGGCATAAACTTCGGCCATATCTTAATAAGTATAAAAATTTTATTTATATATGCTTGTATGTGTTATATACAAACATATATACAATAAGGTTGTTGCACGATTACAACATATAAATTGTTGTTAATCCCTGAAAAAACATCTTATAAAGAAACTATGTAGACGCGCAATGAAGTTTAAGCTGTAGTCTGTGTTGAGCAAAGGGCATTAAATTGAATCTGCTGAACATCACTAAACACAAGTGCCAATTAAAAGGCGATATCATTGGCCAGTACATCTTCTGATTCTATAACCATTCTAGTTATTGAGAAGCGTATGGCCCTCATCGAAAGAATCTTTCGAACTGACGAAAATATAAAACGTCTAGCTGCACAAGTAACGTGAAAATTCTACTTCCTATAAAAAGTTTTTAATGATATAGCGGTTCATAATTTGTCATTCTAATAGACTCATTAGGGAAAATGGGTCTGCAGAAGAACGAAAGCTTGTTCCTCGTCATTAAATGCCCTACTACTTCTCTACTGCATTTTCTTAGTTATCGTGTGATCCAGCGGATGTTGATATCGTGCCTGATTTACACGAATAAAATATTTAAATTGCTCATTTTAGTTGTTATTGCGAGAAAATTTAGCTCTGAACTATAATAGAGGCCTTTTATGTTCCACATTGTAGTCTAGTATAGACGAATTTAATGGTAAGTGTGATGTATGGAAATATGTTTTAAACCTTACTGATCTACCGTATAGCAAAATTCTCGTGAGTAACTAGCTTGATAATATTTTGCATTGTGGCCAAATTTGCAATGTTTTATGTTCTCTAACATTAATTGAGCGCATCGTTTCTCCTACATACGTCAGGCTTTCGTCTGCGCGTGGTATTTCATGTAGACAAGATGTTCAAAATGAATATTCTACTATCTTTGTCTTTGAAGCTTAACGTCTAAGATCAGTATGTGTTTCATTGCAATTGTACTATTTGATGTAGCTCCTAACGTTCTTCTTTTTTACTCAATGTACGATTTTTTTATTACCAAGCTCCTACGTTGTGAATTCAATTTTTACTTTATTATCATTCATGCCATTGTTCTATCTATCAATTTAATGGATATCCATTTTCTCAGTTGTTCTATTTTATGCATCAAATTATCTATTCTAAAACTCCTCTATTTCGAAGATTTAAAAATTTTTTTTTCATGACATGCGGAATAAAAAGGCACGAATGTACCCGAATATGTATTTCCCCTATAGGTATCCTTACCTAGTTTCTCCATATTTCGCGTAAAATTCACACTTAGGAATGATTTCCTCTCGTTTCTTTTTCCAGTGTGATTTGCTAGATTAAGGAATGGTATCAATACTTGATCCTCGTGACAGAATTATGAAAGCATCATGGGATCTTGCAAGTTTTTTTAATTTGAGAGGTCTTGCTTTAAGGAACATTTCTTTAGTACAGTGCATATATATAGTAGCTATCGAGAAAGATAATGGCTGCCCCATTTGAAGGTTTCGTTGTTTAAAATATTCCTTTCTGAAATTAACTTATGTAGAAGAAATGTATGTTTTTAATATTTAGAACAATAATTGGTGCATCTGGAAATATAAAGGATTCAAGATTTTACCGACCTACGCGTGCTATCAATTCTTCGGCCCAAGAAAAAGGCGAAAAATTAACAAGAAGGACAGCACTGAGCACTATAAATCATCATCTAAGCTTTATATCCTTCTGTGCACCTGAAATAATACTCCTGCAATTAAGAACGCACCAAATATTTTATTGATTTTTAAACACGTGCTCCGTTCCGATCCAGCGCCATCCGAAATAATAGGTGATATAAACTATAAAATTTTAGAATAACAATTCAGTTCAAGTAATTTTTGGGAAAATGTGAAATTTTCCTTATTTGCATCCTCCTTTTGCATGCGGTGAACATGAGGGTAGTGTTACATTTGTGTTTATGTATAAATTGATCTTTAAAAACCAATTTTTCTTTGGGCAACGCACCTTTAGATCAGTCATTTAGTTATATAAATAATATTTTTATGACAAACGTATACCTAACATCTTTCTACTTTTACATACAGTTACCAGATGCTACTCAAGAGTCCGTAGTTTCACTAAACTGTTGCATTTCTAGCTCTTATTCTTATTGAATGCATATTCAATCGCTCATTTATCAATCTACGAAAATTTCAAACGAAAGATCAATTTAGACTAGTTCGGTATACAAGATTGTTTACGCAAGTTTATGAGTTAGAAACAATTACTAGAATAATTTGAGCTCGGTAATTGCAAAATGAACTGAGAGTGATAATAAAATACTACAAAATTAGGAGAAAAAAAGATGGAAGAATTCACGAAAATGTCTCCTACATAAATAAAATTATAGGGAAATAATCACAAAATAGAATGTAGGTCAAGTTAACAACGCACCATCTAAAATGAATTCACCTTTACCGTTACTGCCAGCAGTCGTTTTCCTCATGGCTATCAGCTCCTCAGTTTTGTTTAATCTTATTATAGATGTAGTTATGACGTTCAAATCTATTCGTTCAGGTTAAATTTGTCAAAGATTTCCCAGACGGTAAATTAGTCGATCTCGGCTATACACGATATTG
Organism: Eudiplozoon nipponicum; assembly: GCA_029291075.1. Taxonomy (NCBI): domain Eukaryota; kingdom Metazoa; phylum Platyhelminthes; class Monogenea; order Mazocraeidea; family Diplozoidae; genus Eudiplozoon; species Eudiplozoon nipponicum. The sequence goes on from JAQBSW010007967.1 coordinate 16,641, forward strand.
TATTCTTGTTAGATAATTCATTTCAGGTCGCCTATTTTGATATTAATAGCATATTTATTTTACCACCAACGAATGACGAACGCTAACTTCTGTGGACGTTTTTTGGATCAGCTAATAAGTGCTCCTCGTTAGAAAAACTTAAGGATTTATCAACAGCGTTGGCTCTTTCACGTTTTTAACATACCTTCAATTCGATTTCCAAGTAGAGCATTATTATCTTACTCAGCACTAGATTGGTGTAAACAGCAAAGTGGGCAGACTTCGATATTGCTGAAATAACTACAGTCATCTACATTCAAATTGGGTGGTATGACACAATTCGTCTGCCAGAATGAGGTCCACTTACGCATCATATTTCTCGGTTGGTAGCCCTGTGCGATATAGCCTCGAGTCGTGCTCAGTGGCGATATTGTAGCAGATGTTTAGGAAACTCAGCATTTGTGTTAGTTAGGCACAGTTAGCTGCGCGTTTTTGTTGCATTAATGACGTAATACCTTGTCAATCGCACGGAAGCTGTATTGCTTAGTCGTAGTGGTGTTGTGTAGATGTTTAGGTTGCTTTTCTTCTGTGTGTTGTCTTGGTAAATATACTCATATTAAATATATCCTACCCGTCATAAATAATTCTCGTTCAATATTTCAATTTGTTTTGGATTTCATCCAGTAAATCATCATTTATATTCTATTATTTTTCAAAATAATAAAACTCGTTATACATTTCATGCATTGCTTTCTTTGCGGAAGCCTATTCAAATGAACGTTTACTTAAAAGATATTCTCTTCGTTAATATATGGATCAACAATGACCTGAGTCTTGGAAATTTGCTGACGATTACTGCCAATATTTCTCAAACCATGAGGATATTTTCTTACCGGACTGATGTGTTTTACACGTAAGTCCATCTTTTCATTTAGTTTATTCAAAACCTCTTGAAGATCCTGATGCTTTTCATACTTCCGAATCCCGAAGATTCCGTGCTTTGGTTTCTGCGTGCCAACGTAATTAAGTGAAATTTTTCTCGAAGGGCTTTGCTCGTCGTGAATATATATATCTACTTAGAATTGTGTCTTTGAAAGTGGTTACGCGCCCAATGTAGAGAGATAATTCCTACGACAAAAATAAAGTACAGAAAATGTTCGTTTAAATTCTAGAACATTCCTTGTGTAAATTCTTGCGATTATATATACTGTTGAAATGTGCGTAATTTCAGTTTTGCTGTATTATGTGCCTGACATGTGCTATCTTTCTTTATTGACCTGCAGGAGCTATCTTGCTTATCGTATCAGTTTGTGATTCTCCCCAGATATTACTATTAAAACGAGTTTACGTTTACAGTTGTCCATATTTGGATTGTTCAGGAATAAGTAATTAAATTCTACTATTTTTAGTGTAAAGACCCGTTCCATATTAAACATTTAGTGTGCAATGTTGCGTTAGAAGTATATATATATATATATATATATATATATATATATATATATATATATATATATATATATATATATAAACGTAATAATTAACATGTTCGCTAATCGTAAGTTTGAGGCCACTGATAGCATGCTAAAGGGGAAGTCGCAGGCATGATTTTATTAGATGTGAATGGAAAAAGAAACTTATCAGACTCCTGTAGACCATCTAAGACTGATACAGAATTGGGTATATGGTGCTCTCATTAGTTAATATGGTCAGAGCCACTGAGTCAACCCATTTTGTCATAGCATCTCGATTGATTCTTGTTGAACGGTAATCTGGCGTGGATTGTGAATAAGAACATTGTTGACGAGCACAGTACATATTTTTCTTATTGAGATGATTGCGTTTAATCGGACAATATTCTTTCGCCGTATGATCTCCATTTTATTTGGTTTATTCGAATCATTGCATAAACCCCGAGGTTTCGCGTTCTTCAACATGCTCAAGTAAGGCTCCAAAAGGAAAAACTCGCTTCGTTAATATGTTGATCTGCCAAGTATTCAAAATTTGTATGCGGTCTATATGCACAACCAATATTTTAAAATTATCACACTTGGTTATTACCAGTTTGTAAACATCTTTTCCGGTTACTACACTTTTTCATTTAGTTTCTTTCCGCAGATGCTTTGCATACATTGGTATCGGTGTACCAATCTCTTCAAGTATAGTTTCACTTGAAATTCTTTCTTTTCTTTATTATTCAGATCTGCGAAGAATTACGAATAAGAATGTTTTTGACGAGCACAGCCCACCACGCTTACTTATTAGCTGACCGTTATCGAATTTTTAAATTCTTATGTTCGTTTTATTTAGATAAACCTTTTTGTAAATAACGGTGATTCGCACATTCCGATTTCTGTCTGTTAGCATATTGAAATGAAGTTTCGCTATTAAGACTTTGATCTTCGTTAACATATAGGTCCACCAGAAATTTTGACGATAAAAGCCATTATTTGCATTTCTTCGTGATGGTCTAATACCAGGCTTTAATCTGTTTTTTTATGTAGTTTCCATAAGCCTTTGTGTATATGCTTATGTTCTTTTATTTCTGTAAACCAACGTATTGGATTTAAATTTGGCTTGAACGACCTTGCTCTACGTTAATATACGTATCTACCAAGAATTGGGTCCTACAAATCAGTTAGCACGCACAGCACATTTTTATCTGCTAAAATTGTTGAATTTTACGTGACGATAATCATTTTTCCTCATATGACCTCCAATAAAATTAGCTTAATCCAATAATTGTGTTAATCGCGATACTTTTCATAATTCTACTTTTGTCTGTCAACCTAGGAAATGAATTTTCACCAAAATGCCTTTGGTCTTCTTTAAAATAATGTTTTATAAATAGAGATGCGGTCTTCAATTTATTTGACGAGAACTGCAAATATTTTGAATACCATCTAGATTGCTTCTTATCGGTTCTTGCTGTAAGTCCTCTTTCCATTTAATTTTTAAACCTTTCTATAAATCCCGATACTTTTCTTAAAATAATTTGTTTTTGCGAACATATTATATTAATGCTTCAATTGGTTTTTGTTAATATGTGAATGTGTAAAGAATTGTGAATTATAATGATGTCAGGATAGAATAGAAAAGAATATCCTTACATTCAACTTACATATCCTACTTTTGATTTGTACCTCATCGTTTCAACTGTGAGGCCTATTGGCTTTTGTTGCCAAACATATGTATTATTATTATTTGGATTCAAACCACACATGTTCCATCAAATAGATAATAATATTAGAAAATATATAAATAAGTATAACATATAGATTGGTACATCTCAATTATTTTAAATGTGATTTATCAACATCTGAACATCCAGCAGTAATATCACTCCATACGCTATATCAATCTTGATACAATTACTGTGATAAAGACAAAAAACGGTCTTTGTAATTAACCGCATTTATACAATAATTGATGTTAGAAATAATTATAAAAATATCTTCGAATTTGACGGGAAAATATATTTTGCGCAGCAATAGGATTCTATTCTTACCGGACAATCTTCGCCGTATGGCCTCTTATAAATTTTGTTTGATTGAAATCTCTGAGAAATCGTATTAATCTTTATACTTCGATTTCTGTGTGCCACCCTACTGAAATGAAATTTCGCTAGAAATTCCTTGAAATTCTGCTACCGGTCCGCCATCACTTTCGAACTCACATTTAGATTCGTCTGTCCAAAACCAGCCTACCCGCATTGATGCTCAGACCCTTCATGGATTGTATTCCAGTTGATCCTGTCTAGTCAAATAGAATCTTTCTTTTCAATCAGATCGAACTATCATGAATTTGATGAAAGCACATCTATTCCTCAACTCCTCCATTCTTTGTGGTTAAATACTTTGCTAGTCACAATTTCATCCATCTCCACATATCCTAACTTTGATTTGTTATTTCAATGGTTGGGCCTGTTGGCCTTTGTTGCCAAATAAATGTATTAATATTAACTAAAGTAACATACTGATTTGTTAAGAGCTGTGGCCTTCAATTTTGTTTAAGTGAATTTCCCATACTTTATGTATTATCATGATTGCTTCTTATCAATTGGTAATGTGTCTTTTTTGAAATGCGAGCTTTAATAAAACTCATTGTGTGCTTTCCTGTAAGTATTCTTTCTCATTAATTTTATTGAAACCTTTCCGTAAATCTCGTTGCTTTGTATACTTTGATTTCTATTTAAACTCTATTCAAACTTGCTTGTACTTAATATGTTAATCTGCTAAGAATTGTGAATTAGAATTGTGATGGACAAAACGAATATTCTCCACTACAATAGAATTTCTTCTTTCCAGACAGAAAACTGGTTTTCAGTAACTCCGTATTTACTTTATTCCAACAATTGCATAAACCCTGATTTTTTGCTTTTCTTGATTCTTGTGTGCCAACCTTTTTGTATGATATTTTAAATGAAAGATTTTGCTCTTCGTTTCTATACGAACAATGTAAAATTTTGAATGCTGTTGACGAGAACAAACCATCTCTCGCATACCATTATAATAGCTTCTTACTAGATGATAATATGTTTTTCTGATGAGTTGTCTTTCTCATTTGTGTTTTGAAACTTCTTCGTAAACACTAATGCTTTGTACACTTATTTCACTTGACACACCTATTCAAATGAAGTTTCGTTAATTTCTGTATCTACCAAGAAATCCGACTTTAAATGTAGCTGACATGCACGACTCATATTTTGCACATCGCCGTGATTTATTCTAATCAGACGTTAACTTTATTCTGACGCGTGACACCCTTTTTAATTTTTTTAAGTTATATAAATTATAATATATATAATTTAATATAATAATATTAATATAATTTTATTAATTAATATAATAATATAATATAATTATATAAATGTCGAAGATTTGTAAACTTTGGTTTCTTTGGGAACATGTATTCAAGTGCAGTTTCGCTTGAAAGACGTTTCCCTTCGTTATTTCCATCTTTGAATGTTATGGGCTGCTACAGTCAATATTTGTATAAAACCATGGTTACTTCTTTTCGGAGGATAATTTCTGCTGTAAGATATCCTTTTTCATTTAGCTTAGTTAAACATTTGTATTAGAGCCAATGCTTCACACACATGCATTTCCGTCTTCCTACCTATTGAAAGAAAGTTTCATTCGAAAGGCATTGATGTTTGTTTACTTATGGATCTATCAGTAATTATGACTGTATTGTGTTGACGAGAACAACCCATATTTGCATAGAATCGTTATCCAATAAGTTCTTCTTATTCACTCGTCTTCAAGCGTCCTGTAAATCTCGATACCTCCGTACTTTGATTTCTGTGTGATAACGTATTCAAATGAAATTACGTTTAAAGGCCCTTTGTCTTCGTGATTATATGGATCTATCGAGAATCCCGTGTTTGAGTGCGTTTCACGCGCACACCGCCTATTGTCATAGTATCGTGATTGACTCTTACTGAACGGTAATCTGTTTCTGTTGCAATTCCTTCTTCACTCAGCTTTAAGTAAATATTTTGCAAAACCCCATCCTCTTCATTCGTCGATTTCTGTCTGCCAGCCTACTGAAATAAAGATTTTCTAGAAAGACTTTTCTTCGTTAACATATTGATCTACCGGGAAATGAAACTGCGTTTTGACGAAAAAATCCCATATTTACATGTCATTTTGATTGTTTTAAGATGCATTTTGATCTGCTTTCCCTTAAGTAATTTTTAAGTTTTTAATGATAAAACTTTTATGTATACTTACTTTGATTTCTACATGGCAATGTATTCAAGACAAATATAGCTTGAATGAATTTTCTCTTCATTTGTATGTAGATCTACGTTGAACGACGACTTTGAAAGTTGTTGAGGAGCTCAGCTCACAAATTGCACGACATCAGTATAGTTAATGGCTGCATTAATCTGTTTTCCCCGCAAGTCGTACTTTCATTTACGCTTGTTTAGATCTCTGTGTAAATCCCGACACTTTGCATAATTGGATTTATACGTTCTAACCTTTTCTCTACAAAGAAAGTGATCTTCGTTAGTATATGGGTCTACAAAGAATTTGGAATTTAAATGTGACTGAGGAAAACAGCTCATATTGTGCATACCATCGTGAAAGTTTCTTATTAGACCGTAATATATTTTTTTCTGGGAATTTCTGTTTTTCGTTTAGTTTATTAAACATCTTCTTAAATCCCGATTCTTTGCGCTATTTGATTTTGTGTGCCAACATTTTCAAATGGAAATTCTATTGAAAGATAATGCACTACTTTACGAAATGGATCTAGTTAGCACAGAAATTTTTAAGGTTGTTGACGAGAGCTGCACAGATTTACCATATCTTCATGGTTATTTCTTACCGCTCGGTAAAATATTATTTACGCAAGTCATTTTCATGTAGTTTATTTATACCTTCTTGCAAATCTCGATCCTTTTCTTACATTGATTTCAGTGTTCTAAAATATTCTAGTGAAATTTCGCCTAAAGATCTTGCGTTTTATTAATATATGGATCTACGAAGTATTGCAACTTTGATTTTGTTTCAGTTGTATTCTTAATACCAATTTCAGTTGGGTTCTTTATACGGATCCCATGAGAGAATTATTTAATTAGTTCATCCAGCCTAGACTTAATTGCCACTAACTCTTCAATTAAATTTGTCATATGTTTTAATAATGATACATTTATTTGGCATCGAAGGCCAACAGACCCAACCATTGAAATAACAGATCAAAGGTAGGATATGTGGAGGTGGATGAAATTGGGACTAGCAAGGTATAGCAGAGGGGGAGGAGTTGAGAATGAGAAATGTTTTCATCAACTTCATGATAGTTCAATCTGGTGAAAAATAAAAATGAAATTCCTTTTGACTAGACAAGATCAATTTGAGTTCAGTCCATGAAGTGTCCAGGCATCATCAATGCGGGGTAGGTTGGATTCGGACAGATGAGTTTGAGTGTGAGATCGAAAAATTGATAAAATTCTAACCAAAAGTTTCAAAACATCACAGTTATCTATTTTACAAGACACATTATTTATCTATAATTATTTATTTATAATAATAATACATTTATTTAACAACAACAGGCTACAGGCCCAACCATTGAAATAACAAATCGAAGGTAGGATATGTGTAGATGAATGAAATTATAAGAGTTTTCTCGAGGTCAATTAACTTTCAATATTACAATTAATTAATTTTTATGTTTGGACATTTGAAGTTATATTTGGTTGTCCCAAAAAAAGTTTTCAATTTGTAGAGGCCCCTAACCTATTAGTTTCTGAGAACCACATAGATGTCAGATCGCTTGAAGTCCTAAAATTTACAGTAGAGTCTGATATGCTTATATTTTCATTCGCAGCAGCTAAATTCAAATCCGCAATATCCTGTACTAACCTACTTGTGTCCTCAAATTTAATATTGGCTTCCATGTCTAGTTAGTTTAATAATTAAATCGACACTTAATGTAAGGCAATCAGAATGCGAAGTTGTCTCGCTAAAATTCTAGAACAAATAATCTGGAAGGAGATATACGTGAACAACAGAATAATACAATTACCTGCTCCATCACGTCCCTTCTATGTGTGCTTCAATAACAGAATATAAAGCAATTATAGCAGAAATGTATTTTTAATATGTGTCCGTTTTACTAGATAAAAAATGTTAAAATTGCAGCAGACCAAAAGATGTTTTAACCAGTTGAGGTGCGACACACTCGAAAACTGAAAATGGCGCACAATTCAAAGTCAAGTATTTAAACAAAAAATGTTCTATAAAATAAAAAGAAAAAATTCTTTTAAATAAAATTCGTTACAATCAGCCATGGTGGTTTAAATATATCAGTTAATGTTATTTTATATTTGGCGGAGGATTTATCTTCCTCCACATATACCACCTTCTCAAAAAAGACGGCTAGTAATAGGCGTAATCATGATTCTTCGGCTGACGTGGCACTCTTCCAGAAGGAGTTGTGCATAATGGCGCCCCTGAAGTCGTCATCTCGACCGGTACAGTTTTCACTGATTCATCCAAGTCATCTGGTATTGCCATATAGTTTTCATGCTGTGAACTGGTAGAATAAGATTTTACTATATTAGATAACGCGTCTTCTGAGTTCTGCATTTCATTCATTGCCTGTATGGTGAGATTGCACACATCAGATTCGCCCATAGAACGACGGTCATTCAACGCATCTGTTAATTCAGTCATACCGTCTATCCAGATAAACTGGGGAATGCAACGATTCAACGTAACACAATCCTCAATGCCATTTATTTCTATGATGACATTCTGATCAGTCATCTTCTTGACCTTGTATGGTCCTTTATAAAATGGTGTCAGACAGTTCTTCCTATTTTCATTAGTTATATACACATGCGAAGCCGATTTTAGATCAGAGGACACATAGCATTTGGTTTTTGCTTTTCTAGTCTTGGTCGGAGCTAAACGACACCTCTTATTTCTAAGTGCTCCTACGAACTAATCTACATAACTAGAATCCCAATCAAGACTACTTGGAGTTTCTATTAGAAGATCTCCAGGCAAACTTAATGGTTCTCCATAAACCAGTTCTGCTATGGAAGTACCTAATTGTGCCCCATATCTGTTGCGCATGACGAGTAGTACTATAGGAAGATCGTGTATCCTGCTTGTTCCACTAGTACACCTTAATGCAGCTTTTAGTTCACGATGCAGCCTTTCTACCATCCCCTTCGCTCGTAGGTTGTACGCGCTAGTATGTAATACAGTGGTTTCCATGATGTTGAGGGATCTTACGATAAGCTCGGACACAAATTGGCTACCGCGATCACTAGTGACCTTTTCCGGAACACCATAACGCGATATCCAATTATGTAGAAACGCGAACAAGACTTCTTGCGCTGTCATGTCTTTTAAAATCGCCACTTCAAATTGACGACTAAATCTATCTACCATGGTCAGCAAGTATTTGTTCCTATTAACTTCAAGCATTTCGACAATGTCTATTTGTACGTGTCTGAACCGTCCAATTGGTATCCCAATATTCTTTATCTCGGTTCTGGTATGTCTCCACACCTTACACGTTTGACACTTGGCACAGGCTCTTACCCATACCCGTAAATCTTTAGACATGTGCGGCCATACGTATCTGTCGTTGATCAATCGAATGGTGGCTTTAATGGATGGATGACCCATGTCATGTAACACTTGGATAATCGGTCTTCTGAACTCAAGTTTATAGGCCAAGACTTCTTGATCGTGCTCTTTTCACGAGTGAGATGGCGTGTTAACGATCCAAGAATTCCGGCTAGACCTGGAATGAATCGACGATAATAGCTGATCATACCCAAGAACCTTCGCAACTGGCGTACGGTTCGGGGTTCCGTTACGTCCTTTATAGCTTGGATCTTATCTTCCAAAGGTTTAATTCCGTCTTGGAAAGTATATGACCAAGGTATTTAACTGAAGAGCAACCGATATTACTCTTATTAGGTTTGACCACTAATCCATATTGTTCCAGCCTGGTCAAAACCGTTTCCAAATGCGTACGATGTTCATTTCGTGAGCGACTAAAAATTATTATGTCGTCTATATATACCCTCGCAAATGGACAATTCTGAAGGATTTCTTCAGCCAAACGCTGGAATGTCTGACTGGCATTTTTCAAACCAAAAGGCATTCGAAGAAATTCATGCGATCCTCCTCCTGGAAATCTGACTGCGGTGAGTGGTATCGAACTTTCCTCCATTGGTATCTGATAGTACGCTTTCTGGAGATCTAAAGTTGAATAAACCTCATATCCCATTATATCTCGGAGTAAAGTACTCTGGTTAGGGAGAGGATAAGAATCACCCTTCGTCACTGAGTTTAATAGACGATAATTTCCACAAACCCTCCATTGACCCGGTTCAGGTTTGGGAACTACCACTATTGGGGAAGCAAAATTGGAATTTGACCTTCTACAAATCCCCTCTTCGCGCAATTGGTGAAATTCTGACAAAGCAACCTGTTGCTTGTGTTGTGCCAATGGTTGAGCCTTCGGTAAACAAGGCAACGGAGCCACCAATTCTATCTGGTGTTCTACTCCTGTCTTCAAACCTATCCTCTTGGCACTGAAATGTTGAAACAATGCTAGGTGCTTCTCGATTATATCGGAAAAGTCATGTGCGACTGTTGGACGAGGTAAAAGAACCTTTCTAACTGCCGATGTGTTAGAATCAGTAGGTGTTGATATCCCTTCGCCTTCTGCGAAAGTCCTAGACTTGGGGTCTAATGTCAGCTTGAAATGTGTCAAGAAATCCATGCCAATGATATGGTCCTTGACATCGGCTACTAGAAAATTCCATCTAAAGGAAGATTTCTGGCCTAACGTTACCGACATTTCTTTCATTCCTTTCACTCCTATCGGACTACCGTTAGCGGCCCATAGTTGATAATCAAATGTGGGGCAATCTGCTTCCACCACGTCTGACCTATCTATGCTTACCTCAGCACCTGTATCGATAAGAAAATCTAATACAGATAATTCATCTTTAATAATGAACTTGTTGCTGGACAATCCGGCAATGTTTTTCTGATCTCCGGTTAGTAAGAATCTGACCCTCTTGCCTTCTTCTTCGGTGCTATTTGATGTAGTCGCATCGTTTGCTTTGAGTATGCCTTTTAAAGGCATCTATGGGAGCCTTTGCAATGGAACCACCCTACGGCTCCTACTAGCGGGGGTTTATGCTTTTCCAGGTGATGGATTTCTCTCTAGTGGTATTTTGCTTTCTTTCCATCTGGGTCCACCTAATCGCGAGTATATACAATTTTCACCTTGGCAATTCGCACTGCGTCCGTATTCGCAATGTGCCTTACACCATCCGCGTGGCCTTTTGAAGCGTTGACGTGAGTGACTCCCTCGACGTCTAGTGTATCTATCCTGACTCTGAAGTTGTGTAATATCACTACGTAAGCTAGCAACTTCTCTACATAAGAAATGCAAGGTTTCTTGTATAGTCAGGTTGTTTTCGGTATCTGCCCTGACTGGCTGCATCGTTACAGAATCTGCTATTACAGCATGTACTTGTGGTTCTTGCTGTTTATACACGCCGTCTAACCCTCTGAGTTTTGTTGGCCAATCTATGTTCATTGTGTCAAATACTTCCATTGTTGTTCTGAGCCTAATTGGTAGCTCAGCTGTAAAAATGGAGTTGACTACATCTCTAGATATATTCAACCTGGAAGCTTTTGTGCAAAGGCGTTCATAAAATTCGGATGGTAATTGACGCCCCATTTTTTCTAAGCGTAATAATTCGCACATTTGCGCTGATCTTCCAGGCTGATATCTCTGTTGAATTTCAGTCATTAATAACTCAAAAGCATTGTACGGCTTTTCTTCCACAGTTCTGTCTCTGAAATTTTCCAAAGCATTTCGGAAATTTTCAGGCAATGCCATCCATGCTGCAACAAATTTCTCCATAGGGTTTACGATATTATAAGCACGGAATATCATTTGGGCATCTCCTACCCAACTTGAATGTTTTTCTGATTTATACTGTGGTAGACTTAAAATTCTTATCCTGGCGAGGTCGCCAAAGTTTGTTGAGGCCCCTAACCTATTCGAGTCTGTAAGCCCCATAGATTCCAGATCGCTGGAAGTCCTAAAATTCACAGTAGAGTCAAATAGGCTTATATTATTATTTGCGTCACTCAAGTTCAAGTCCGCTATGTCCTGCACTAACCTACTTGTGTCCTCAAATTTAATATCGGCATCCATGAATTTAAGGGATAACAATTAAATCGATACTTACTGTTAGACAATCGGAATGCGAAAGTTGGAAAGCTGTTCCACTCAGCAATAATCTAGAATGAGAAAAACTTGAACCACCGATGAATCAAATATACCTGTTCCAAGACGTCACCTTTAATAATATTTTATATCAGAACAAAGGCAATTGATGGAGAAATATATTTGATGATGATGTAATCTTTTACTAGTGAAAAATGTTAAAATGCAGCAGACCAAAATTACAATACCAGTCACGAAGCGAGATACTTGAAAAACTGAAAAATAGCGCACAATTTAAAATCAAGTATTTAAACAAAGAATGTTCTGGAAAATAAAAAGAAAAAAATCTTTTTAAATAAAATTCATTACAATCAGCTATGGTGGTTTAAATTTATCAGTCAATGTTATTTTACATAAGGCGGAGGATTTAATATCCTCCACAGGATTTAGGCATAACTATTCATTGTACGGCTTCTGCTGAGAGACATTGAAAGGATAGTAGGCAGTGCCAAGAACAGATGGGCACTAATAAATAGAAATATGTAATCGAATGAAATAAAATTTAAAATGTTTATAATATGGATTAGACCGATACTAGAATATGCCGCCGCTACTTGGAATCCTTTAACAAAGGGTTTGTCTAATAAGATAGAAGCTGTACAAAGGAAAGTTGTGAAACAAGTTAGTCCTATCTCCTGCACTATATACGCCACTATATTCCAGTTTGTATCACTGCATCCTTTATAGTTTCGGAGGATGTGCTATTGCATAAAAGCTTTCCATTTGAACCAGTGGACTGGTGCCTATATGAATCCAATAAGAAAGAGTCATGAAATTGGAACTAGATCTGGTCATTTTGCAATATCTCCACCATTGGTGGGGAATGTTGCGGGCAAGCTATTCTCTTTTTCAAAAATTTACAAAATTTACAATCAATTGCCAAAGGGGCTTAGAGAAACACCTCCAACTAAAATGTCTTTTAAATTTTTATCTACCGAACTAGAAAAAGTGTTCAATCCTGCTGATATTTTTAATTTTGATTATGATAATACTTTCTCATGGTTAAATAAAAGACAGGATTAATTGTTTTTCAGCAACATAATTTCTCGAGATTCTATCTTCAAATTTTGTATTATTAAAACTAAAATGTTATGCATTATATCATCTTGTTAATCAACAATGCATACAATCAACTATTAGTCATGTTTCCCTTTTTTTCTTGCAAAATTTTACACTCGAATTATGCATTAAATTTTCCTATTTTTCATGAAGAATCTATCACTCTTTACAGCCGAACTTTCTGATGCTGATAAATTGTACAGTACAAGTAATTGCACATAATTATGTGATGTGATATCTTTTTATATTGTACATTTTCTAATTTTATTATTTGATGGAACATGTGTGGTTTGAATCCAAATAAAGATATTCTATTCTATTTTATTCTAGTCATTGGTCACACTATAATACTTGATTTTGCGCATACATTCATGCGTAAACAGTTATCTTGTAGGGTTTTTTTAGCTAATGTAAGAGATTTTGCGGGGTAGCTATCTAGTTCGTGATGCTGTACCATTCCTACATATACCTGGTAGCTGCTGTTGAGATCCGTGCTTAAGATTAGTCACCGACCTTTTTCCGAAGGGTGATGTGCGAAGGCTAAAACGAATCATCATACGTATATTGTACACAATGTTGCATAGAAAAATAAAATTCACAGCTAGTCTAAATTGACCGTACTCTAGACGGCAACAAAACGATATATTGTCAACAAAATTGAATGTCTTATACACAAGTAATTATCAGTTCACATTTACACAAAACGGATCGTGCTCTAGACGGCAACAAAACGATATATTAGCAACACAAGTAATAATCAATTCACAAGCGTCTGAATCCTGATGAATAAATGTAAATGATTGAAAATATATGATGATATAAATAAAGTCACTGGTAAATATTGTGTAAATATTGATGATTAATGGATAAAAATCGTGTAAAAACAGTCTTGAAAAAACATCACAAAAAATTAATCAACTGTTTGCTAGGTTTTTAAATTATTTAGTTATAATAATCCACTGAACGGTAAATCACTTGTATAAACTGAGAATAATTCAAAGAAAAGAGTAATTCCACAATGGCACTACAATCCACCGCATGTTCCCTGCGTTTTGCGCGCGGGTGTCAATATTTATTAAACAAAACCCTATTAATTACAATTAAAATTGCAGTTCAAGAAATCTCAATTAAAACTGCTTGAAACTAACAGAGATTGTTTCTAAAATCACAGTTAAGATAAATATTGTGTAAAAACAGAGTTATATTATTTGACCTTAAAGAGCACTATATTTGTCAAAATTGAACATCGTTGGGTTGTAACGCGGAACCGCGTGTTACATACACCCCCGACAATGAAAATTAGTACACAATGAAGGGGCTAACCTAACAAAGGGTGTTATGGCTCTACCGTAACGTGTTACCACTGATGTTGGCTCTGTCGACACTGATTCTGGTTCCTCTATATTTCGCGGCGGCATGACGGCGTCAATTGGCTCGGTTGTTGGTGATATGTCGGGCGTCAGTCCGTAGTCTGCAAAACTGTCTGGAGGTGGACTCATCATTTCTTCACCACCTGATAGGTCATCCTCGTGGAACAGCGGGTCATTTGTATCAACGTCGCCGGGGATAATCTGTGTTTGGAGAAAGCTTCAGCTTTGCCATTAATCTCCAAAATGTAATTCTGATGTCGATCTAACACAAGATAAGGACCGTGCTTCGGTATGGCTAGAATCCTGTTATCCATGTCGTTGTTGACAAAGAACCATTTGAAGCTATCAAAATTATTGTGTTTGTATATTGGACCATATTGCTGACGTGTAGGACAGATTCTGAGCGTTATACTGTAGGTAACTGCGAAATGGAAACAGAAATGCCGGATCGTTCATCGTCATCGCAGTTTCAGAGCTTGATCGGACTAGTTCACCAGGCAGTCGTAGACATTCGTCAAATACCATTTCAGCGGAACTACATTTGATCAGATCACGAGGTCTTGTACGCTTTGATAGGAGTACTTTCGGTAAAGCCGCAAATCAAATTTCTTCTTGGCTGGCCTTGAGTGACGCTTTCAGTTCCCGGTGTGGCCGTTGGACGAAAGCATTTGCTCTCGGATTGCGAGCCGCGGTCGCGGAGTGTTTGACACCATAGTATTTCAATAGGGCGGCGAACTCGTCACAATAGGAACTGTGCGCCACGATAGGTTGTCACTTCAGTTAGAGCACCAAACTGAGCGAACCAATTGAGCTCTAAAGCACAACTGACAGTGTCTTGCTTCATGCCTGGCAGTAGTATGGCCTCATAGCATCGAGTGGTGCGATCACGTATTGACAGTAGATATCGTATATTGTTCACGACAGGTAAGGTTACTAGATTATGTGTATGTGCGTGAACCGGACTTTGGGTACTTGGATGACTTGTGGCGCCGTCTTGTGTCTCGTTACTTTGCATTTCTGACATTCTAGACATTGCTTTGATCACTTCTTGACATCTCGCCGCATGCCAGGCCAAAAGTACATTCTGGATAGAATTTCCACTGAGGCTTCGCCAGATAGATGGTTCATTGAATGGTAAACCTCGAAGATCTTGTGATGGAGTTTCTCGGGAATAAACGGCCAAGGGCCCAGGCCAGTTATTTCATTCTGCAGCAGAATTCCATCATAAACGAATGTTTTCAGGCGATTGACATCTAATGTCCGAAGTGATGGATAATCTTGCTGAGCTGTTTGCAATTCCTGAATGCTTATAGGTGGAGGACACAGGATAGAGACACAGAGTTCTGCAGGACGGCTTAGGGAGTCTGCGACAACGTTTTCTGATCTTTTGACATGATTAACTTCATATTCATACATGTGTATTCGTGTAAGTTGTGATTTGACACATCGTGAATATAAATACTCTTTCATTCCTCTGAGCATCGGGAGTAATGAGAAGTGGTCTGTGTAGATCTTGAACTTTCGGCCATCCAGATAGTTGTGGAAGTGTAGGATCGACCGGTAGATTGCAAGTAACTCTTTCCCTAATGTATCATATCGCGTCTCGCGAGGTTGTAGTTTTTACGAGTAGAAGGCGATCGTTCGGTGTATGCCATTGATGGACTGTTGAAGTACTGCGCCTATGGCAACGTTGGATGCGTCAGTGATCAATTCAAAAGGTTGAGACCAATCAGGAGAATGTAGCATGGTCGCTATGCATAAGGTCCTTTTGGCATCCTCGTAAGCCTGCATGTTGTCCACGTTGAGCTGAATCAGTTGTGATCTCTTGACAAAACGGCTTTCTGACACGAGATATTTGTAAAGAGGTGCCAGAATCTGGGCAAGGCAGGGTACGAATCGAGAATAGTAGTTTAACTTGCCCAAGAATCGTCGTAATGCTCAAACGGTGGTTGAAGGCTGTAGATCTTGAATAGCACGAACCTTAGCAGGTATAGTTGTCATGCCTTTCCCGAAAATTTGATGACCGAGGAATTCAATTGATTTTTGTGCAAAGACACATTTGTTGCCATGAAGTCGGAGGCCATAGTCTTCTAGACGTGTGAGTAGAATATCAATATGCTGTATATGTTCGGACATTGAGTTGGAGAATACCAGGATGTATGAGTAGGGAATTACAAATGGTAGATTATCTAGTATTTCGTCCATAAAGCGTTAGTAGGTTTGCGAGGCATTCTTGAGACCGAAAGGCATATAATTATATTTGTGACTGGCACCTCCGGTGAATCTGACTGCAATATATGATACGGAGTCTCTGTCCATCGGTACTTGATAGTAGGCTTTCACTAGGTCGAGTTTTGAATACACAGCATGACCGATAGCGGATTCGAGTAGGTCAGCTGGATTTGGCAGGATGTAGGAATCAGAATGAGTGCAATAATTAAGAATACGATAGTCTCCGCACACCCTGAATGTTGCTGGTTCAATCTTTGGGACTATTACCACAGGCAACTACAAAGGTGAGCTGGATCGTGTACAGATGCCTTGTTGACGTAGAATAGCGAATGCTTGCTCGGCGGTTTTATGTTTGTGTGGTTCCAATGGACGTGCTCGTGGAGAATAAGGAAGTGGTTTCGATAAGATGATACGATGGGATGTGATGACACGCTTCCTCTTGAGATCGGGCTTAAAGGAGATAGGTTTGAAAATCTCTTCATTACGTTTCAGAACATCGTCCATTTGTGGTACATGAGGAACTTGGACGAATGATGAGTGTTCGAGAAAATCACGTACAATGATGTTTCTTGTCGTATTGGCAATGATTAAAGGATAATTGAAACATCTTTTTGAGTTGGAGAACAAGATTGTGTGTACTCGTAACCCAAACGTCGCTATATTGGAGCCATTGGCGCAGGTAATATTGCTGGTGCTGACTGGGTGGGTAAGTTCGAAATAATTGTGGCGTAGTAAGCTTACATCTGATCCAGTGTCTAATTCGCCAGAGGTTGCGTCACAGATGAGAAAGAATGTCGATAGTTGCAACTGACGATGGGACTGGTTGCAGACATTTTGGCATTTGAAGCATGACTTGACTGGAGACGTCGCTCTAAATATAATAGTTTAATTGCGCTCTACCGCGAAAGCAACGTGCTTCGAGACATCAAACTTGGAGCGGCCAACGATCTTGGAGTGATCAGCCTCTACTGCCGCAGAGGAGGCTGACCCCAGCAGTTTACCGAAACTTCCATGGGCGGATCCTCCTCAGTTGTTGAAGGTGACAGCGCCCACTTGAACGTCGCGTCTGTGCGCGGGAATGTGCAGCCGTTTCTGAGGCAATAGCGTGTCGAATGGCCATAGCTGCGGCGATTCAGACACCATTCCGCCGGTAACTGTGGAACTGTGGCCCGGCCTCTCGACGTCGACCTCCTGGCGCTATTCCGGGACGGTAGTCGACGCTGGTCACGCCTCCTCTGGTCGCGTCTATTATGGACGGCATCGACTGAGGCCGAATTAGGCCTGACGATGAGGTTCTCGAGCAGGCTGATGGGGCGTTCATTGGTGACATTTGTTCAGGCTGATGATGCGGTGGATTGTGATTCGGACAGTCATGAGGTCATATAATCTTTCTCTGGGACAGGTAAGCTGTAGTCTTGATGTTCCGGCAGAACGTCGTCTTGCACTTCGACGGATTCGTGCAGGAACGCGGTCATCTCTTGGAGTGCCACATGGAGCTTTTGTATGAATAGTCGCACTAAGATTTGCTTGGGCAGGTTGAATTCCAAGGCTTTCAGCTCCATCTCCCTAAATAGCTCAGATGGCGTGCGGCTACCTAGGGACATCTGTCTCATAAATTCTGTAAGCCTGTCTTCTTGATCTGATGTCAAGCGCTGCTTGACGGCGCGTTGCAGGCTCTGCCATGGCTGCGCACATATCTCCTCAGTGTATTGGTGCAGGAAAACTTTAAGTCTGCGTCTGAAGGACATTGGGAATGTCTCCCAAGCCCTCAAAAATATTGTGCCCTCGTTTGTTATATAAGACCCTTTAACAATAATTGTATGCGCGGGTGGTGGTAACAAATCTTTAAATCAAGTTTGCGAATTTGAAGTAAACACCAATCGCATTGTATTTAACCAGTCGTCGAACAACATAACAAAACTATCGCCAGCCGTAACGCACTGACGCGTTTCGACCTTCCATGATCATCATTAGAGTACGACGGCAAACTGACTATCGAGGATCAAACCGCATTGAACATATATGGAAATCAAAGTAAGATATTCGGCTCTCGCATGTAGCAGTCTCGCATGCATTAAACTTGACTGGAAATGTCGGCTGCACAATTTCTATGCAGTCATGAACATAAACTGTTTGTAACTTTCGCCACATATACATAAATAGGCAAAACAATTTAACTATAATTGTTTGCGCGGGTGGTGGTAACAATACTTTAAATCAAGTTTGCGAACTTAAAGTAAACACCAATCCCATTTTATTTAACCAGTCGTCGAACAACATATCTAAATTTGATTTCCATATATATTCAATGCAGTTTGATCCTCGGTAGTCAGTTTGCCGTCGTACTGTGCCAATTCGATCCAGACTACCTTGACGAGTGCGTCGACGATGTTACTTTATCGGCCAAAGTGTCTAATTCTTTAAATCGAGTTTGCGATCTTGAAAGAAAAAAACCAATCACATTTTATTTAACCAGTCGTCGAACAACATAACAAAACTACCGCCAGCCGCAACGCACTGACGCGTTTCGACCTTCCATGATCATCATCAGAGTACGACGGCAAACTGACTGTCGAGGATCAAACCGCATTGAATATATATGAAAATCAAATTTAGATATGTTGTTCGATGACTGGTTAAATAAAATGGGATTGGTGTTTACTCCAAGTTCGCAAACTTGATTTAAAGAATCTTTACCACCACCCGCGCAAACAATTATTATTAAATTGTATTGCCTATTTATGTATATGTGGCGAAAGCTACAAACAGTTTATTTTCATGACTGCATAGAAATTGTGCAACCGACATTTCTAGTCAAGTTCAATGTATGCGAGACTACTAGAGGCGAGAGCCGCATATCTAAATTTGATTTCGATATATATTCAATGCGGTTTGATCCTCGATAGACAGTTTGCCGTCGTACTCTGATGATAATCAAGGAAGGTCGAAACGCGTTAGTGCGTTGCGGCTTGCGGTAGTTTTGTTATGTTGTTCGACGACTGGTTAAATAGAATGGGATTGGTGTTTACTTCAAGTTCGCAAACTTGATTTAAAGTATTAGACACTTTGGCATATAAAGTAACCTCGTCGACCCACTCGTCAAGGTAGTCTGGATCGAATTGGCATATTTTGTACTGTGTCGATATGTTGATGCGGCCTGTTGCTGGGCTCATCACCGGGCTTCCTGCATTTTCTGAACTGGACGTCATCTTTTGTGTGTGAGTGTTGTCGAGAATATATTTCAGTGTTACATCGTCCTCACCCGTCATCGTGCGGCTGTCTTCGAGCATTGTGATCTCGAGAGGGTGTTTTTCTCTGATATGTGTCTTAGAATTTACTTTCCTTCGTGGCATTCATCCTAAGTGCTTGAACTTCTCAAAATCTAGATGCTGATTAATTCTTTGCTGGCTGTGAGTTCGACGAAACGGGGCACCATTTATGTAGAGGATTTTTTAGCTAATGTAAGAGATTTTGCGGGTAGCTTTCTAGTTCGTGATGCTGTACCGTTCATACATATACCTGGTAGCTGCTGTTGAGATCCGTGCTTATGATTAGTCCCCGACCTTTTTCCAATGGGTGATGCGAGAAGGCTAAGTCGAATCACCATACGTGTATTGTACACAATGTTGCAAAGAAAAATAAAATTCACAGTTAGTCCAAATTGACTGTGCTCTAGACGGCAACAAAACGATATATTACCTGATCTGCGTTTTGACTAACGCAGCTTTCATTGTTCCAGTAATTTTCTTTTTCTATGATATTTCGATCTTCATTACCAAAGATCTTCATCAGATGCATTTCACGAAACAAATGAAGCAAGCGCGTTATTTCCTCTAGTCATAATATTTATATACCCCAGACTGACCTTTCATTGGTTATACGTGTGTCACTTGTGTGTGTGTGTACATTTTCATAACTGTTGTTTTCATCTAACTAATTTAGACCAGAGTGGCTAAATAATAATTTATCAATTGCATGCAATAACTATTCGTTTTTTTTAAACACACTCAATGTAAATGACGTAACTG